>KI422736.1:41573-57483 GCA_000473375.1 Anopheles culicifacies
AGATTGACGCCTTTTTGTTCAGCGAGAATGCCCTGACAGCTGATGACAGCTCCCGGTATGAAGATGCCGGTGTAGGGTGGTTGCGAATTTGATGTTGGAACAGCGCTTAATAAAGAAAAAGAACGAGAGAGAGAGAGAGAGAGAGAGAGAGAGAGAAGAAAAGGAAGGGAACAGCAGGATGCTGAAAAAATTGGGTCTCGAGTAGAGGATGGTAGATTAATCCCGGCACATTCAATTTGCCTTCGAGTTGTTGCTACTGACTTTTTGCTGTGAGTTTGTGTGTGTGTGTGTGATGCCGGATTTGCTTAGTTTCGTAGCGCAGCGCACTTCAATCTTAATTTTATTATTTATTTTTATCTTCCATCCTCCTTACAGAACTCTGGTTATCTCTACGCGTTTTTTTTCCTTTTCGTTGTTATATTTCAGTAAAAAAAAAAGTTGCCAAACTCCGGAGCGACGGAAAAGAATGGGAAGAAACAGTAAATTGAACGCAAAATCGATTCATTCATACCGATAAATGTTTGCCGAAGCAATGACTGATTGACTGTGGGATTGTGTGTGTGTTTGGTTTTTGTTTGTTTGTTTGTTCTACCTCCGTTAAGCACTCTTGGTGGAATGGTTCCGTCTGCCGATTCTACCATTGTTTGCCCACTTCCATGAAGTTTCAATTGTGTGGCCATCTGCCGTCCTGCTGTAAGATTTTCTTCACCCCCTGCAACATTAAGCGTTTTGGTAAATGTTGCGTATAAATACAGCCTAGCCATTGGAATAGCGTTACTGGCAGTTCTTTTACTTTGTTGTGAGCGTTCTTTAGCTTTTGTTTTTGCTTGGATACATAGTTGTATCGAAAGATCTGACGCCTCTCGGTCTCGGAAGTGTTGTAGAGTGAGTGAAAATAATGAATTAGATTTTCGACCCACTGGCGCCAGAAGTAAAATGTCCGCTTGGGAAGGAAGATGTAAGATGTCCGGTGAGCGTAACTAACGTTTACAAGCTATCATTAATTACTTATTCGATGAGTGCTTGCACAGGCAGATTTATATTTGTTAATAAAGATAAAAAGGTATACGATGAAAGCTGCAATGTTTACATCAAGGGCTAGTTTTGTTAGTAAGTTTATATGGAGTGCTAAGGAAGTCAAAACGTCAAAATGCGTACTTAAACCAAACAAGCTATTACAGACTTCAAAGCTCAAGAATACGCTTATTTGTAGTAAATGTGGTTCATGGACCTGGTTCACAGAAGTATTTGTTTGACCGAGCTAATAACCTGACAATTCAAAAAGAACTAGCACAAAGACATTCTAAAACAAAAATGGAGTTTGGAGTTGGAATGAAGTTTTATCCAATTTAAAAGCTAAAAAAATATTAATTGTTGTTTTCCCAAAGTTGATAAAAAAAAACTCTTTTTCTACAAAGTATTTGCGCTGCCTCGCATGGTTTCCTAAATTAATATTCATTTTTAATAATCCCATCGTAAAATACCGAACAGCACACAATCGATGCAATTTAATGTGAAATTACACCAATTTCTGTTAAGCACGTTCAACATTTTAATCGTGGTTAGAGGTCCCAAATGAGCAGCAAAACTAACGTTATGGCGATCGGTTTCCTGCTCATAAATATGGCATGCATTTTCCATGAGAGTTGTTCACCATGCGGTGTCGTAAACGGTTCAACCTGCAATTCATAAAACTTTACACAAACATCGTCCCATGACTGCCGGCACAGGTGGGACAGAAGAAGCTTTTTCACCACCAAGCATTGCGTTCTGCACTTTCTCCGTGGCTTTTTATTAATACGGATAGAAATAGCTATAATTATAATTTACGATGCGCTGGGCACAACGAGACCGAAAACTTCGAAAATCGTCCATGGCACAAGGGGGGGCCGAGTACGAAAATGGGATGGAGCGGGTGGTAAATTAATAAATGCCTTTTCCACGTTGACGTTTCGTGTCTGCTGGCGGCGTGGAAACACCGCATTCGATGGGTTTGCTTATTCCGGTAGCTAAAATCCGTAGACCGCTCCGTCACCGACTCACTAGCGTGCTGCCATGCTATGGCCAAAACCATCGAATCAGTGCTTGATAACGCCAGAACACCGGTGGTGCTGCTGCCCGTGTGGCAATGACGGAAAGAGCGCGAGCTTGTTTTGTCAATAGTTTCAGCGTGTTTCGGTGATTAAATCGTGTTTGTGTAACTTTCTGCAAACGGGGGAGTGTGTGTGAGTGCACCTTCAGTGGCCATGCTGTTTGAGCAACTTCTTTGTACCATCTTGGGTGTGTTTGCCGAAAGGAAAATAAAGTACGAATCCAATAGAGCGCGAAAAGCCAGCAGCGTCTGCCACGTTACACGCAATGGTTTGTTTAAACTCACCGTCGAAGCTTAAAAGATTGTGAACGGATGTGTTTTTGTTTTGTTGTTTGCAGTCTTCCATAGCGTAGTTGTTATTTGTAGTGGATTTTCTAAGCCGGGTCAGGTATCACTGTCGTTTGTGCAGGTTGTGTGAGTGGCTTTTGCTGGCTGCACGTTGGCTCCTCGTACATTATCTCGGCGGGGCGCGCATGCGGTACCAACGTTTGGAACATTATTTTTCCATTTTGATTCAAGCTTGCCCTCAAAGGCCTTTCGCGTGTCATCGGCGTCAAAATGAAACTACGACCATCTTATCATGCAGAAAAGAAATTTCAAATCCAATCAAAAAGTTCTACACGAGACGGGAACTCGTGCCGCTCTCTAAACTCTTTTCGGTGGTAACAGGACAGGAAGATGGTAATGATTAGGCCTTTTTTTCCTTTTTTATTTTATTAAACAACTTTGAAGGGGAAAAGTGCAAGAAATAGATAAATTGGATTGAAGATTAAATAACAAGAAAACTAGGACACGTGCACAGTAATGATGTTTTTTTTTAAAGTGAACTCAAACATGTTCGAGAGAGAGAGACAGAACAAACACATATTATGGAAGCTATCGAGCTGGAAAGAGAACAACCCTTTTGTTTGTGAGTAAGTTAGTTTCTTCGAGGATATCCGTTGAAAAGGTTGACGCTTGAATTCAATCCTTACTGCGGAATCCATCTTAATATAGGAAACTTGAAAACAAAAAATGACTTACGTGTTGTTCATTCAACAAAGCCGTAAAGCACCTACGTTTATTTAACAAAAGTGTTCAAAGAATGCTAGTGGAATATGACAGCTGCTCTTTTTAGAGCTTTCTTTGTTGTGTTAATTCAAAAAAACGACAACAGTGACTGATGAGCGAATGATAATCGACAAAAATAAGTCATCAGTCATAGTGACCCTAGTGAATCAGCCGGCCGGGTAATTCCACCGGTGTCTATCCGAATCCCAACATGTCTCTGTGATGTCATTTTTCGCTACGTTTCCCTACAACAAAGAGATCCATTTTGTACCACCTTCGTAAATGAAAGGAAGCAACATGAAGACTCCTGTCAACACCTTCACCCCGGTACAACTCAGGTCTCGGGTTACATCCTCCACGTAGAATCGAGGATGTATAAAAATAAAGTCATGCTTGGGTCGTTAATTTTCTCGACGCTCCTTCCGGAATTTACGGTCAATTTATGGTTTGCTGGGCTTATTGGGAAGCGAGGTTAGCTCGGGTCATAGGTGGAAAACCGAAGGAAAAAAGTGTCTCCGAGCGGCCCGAAAGTCGCGATCTAGCCGGCACAAATAGCCTGTAGCCGTAATGCTATTTTTTGCCCACAGGACACACAGCGGAAGCACTTGAACGGTGGAACTGGGTGAGGATTCCAGGTGGAGAAGAAATTTGGAAAGCAACCCGTAGGTGTTCATGTTATCAGCAATAACAAAACTGATTATCTGGAAACATGACGGAGGCACCGAAGTGGGGACAATCTTGACAGAGGGCAACCGACGGAAATGTTGTCGACACGCGCGTACGTCAGCAATAAACCGTCGCCGGATACCTTTATATTATCCTTCCGGGCGCGTGCAGGACGACGTGCTGTTGATGGTTCTGTTTGTTTATTTTCTGTACGCCATTTTATTTTGCCCGTGTTGTTGGTGCTACTGTATGAAGACATATATAGCGCAAACGTCAATGGTTAAACGCACCCGATAGATGGGGATTGATGACTGAGCACCACCGGAGTTGCTTTGAAGCACTTTGTTGTGCGCGGGAGTAATGGTCTAAGTCCGTCCGGTGATGGAGACGTACGGAGATGACATCAGTGTTTTGTAGCCAACGCCTACGAGCAGGCAAGTGCGTGGATGTAAGACGAACGGTGTTGTTCGATGTAAGGAAATGCTTGAAGCATTTTAGACGATTAGGTGCGTATGGTGGGTTTAATATTTTTTCGATAACACCCAATGGATAGAGGGTTCTTGTAAGCATTCATGTTCTATAACTGTACTCCACCCATCAGGTGGATGCACACTTATTGATGGCAAAGTGTTTGATTACAGAGGTAATTTTCTGGCAATCTCGCTTCATCGCTACTAATCTACGAACACGTCGGATAGATGAGCATTTGTGTGTTGCTCTCGATAAAAGCGTTTACAGCGACATGGTCGTGCCCGCTGGCTACATTTAGCTGTACAGTCAAGAAACGTGGACGGACAACGAAACCGGAACCGATGTGTGAGTTTATCTATGTTGACACAGTTGTGACATGTTGCCCAGAGGTGCACCCTGATAAGAATGCACTCGATTGAATACGATTCGATTGCGCTAAAGTGTAGAGTGTGGTACGATTCGTATCTCTTTATTGTATCGGTCGATGGATGGTGTAGCGCTGTTGCTCAATATTTTTTACCCGCTTACAATCGCAAAGTGCCGGTGACGAAATTAAACAGGCTAGCTGTCAATTTGAAAGATCGAATGATTAGAATCGAAGTTGATTTAACTTTAACGTTAGCTATAACACTCTTTCTCAAGATGAGGAATTGCTGAGAACAAAGAAATGTTGATGAAAATAATACTCTTTTGCTAAAATATGTTGCGCGTCAAAAAATTATAATGTTATAAAAAATGAAAAATTGTATGTATCATTATTTCCAATGGCTCACTCCCACGTTTAAATCTTAGTTTTTTAATATGATTTAAAGAAAGTTTTAATGACGCAGCTGTTCCTACATGACTTACTTTTATTTTTGCTTCGTTGTCGGATAATCAAGATGTTGCTACCGTGATATGATCAGGACGGTATTTTGGTATCAAAGTTATCATGAGAAAAGCCAGGACCGCTACCATTTTGATAGAACAAAAGTATAGGACAATATGACTTTGAGTTGGTTTTAATGTTTTCTTGGCTCCTTCTTCATGAATGAAAAATTCTTTTGTAGTTTATTTCAATCATTGTTACTTTTTTTTTATTCATGAAGAACGGCCAGGCCGTATTGCTCAATCATTGTTACTATATGTGTAAAAATTTGGAAAACAGGAGAGCTAGTTTAGAGAACCACTCATGATCATCATTGAAAATAAGAATTTCAAAGTTACAAATCAGAGAAGCTCTTTCTTTGCTTCGGAGCTTATCGCGGGGCGAGAGTCCAACCAGCCAGTAATTGTCTTGTGTCCAATATCTAGTAAGATTTTATCTCTTCGCATAGCATCATTTTTATCTGTTCCTGACATTTTTTTTCTGAAACCTTACAGCTACGTTACGTACTGTACAGTGCCTTCACATTCAATCCTAGCGATGATTGAATTTCATGAAGTATTTGGGCTGTTTTTGAACCTATTTTGGTAATAAGAATGTTTAGTTTATGCTTTGGACCATGTTCTTTGTAGCGAGCCACAGTTTTCTTCAGATGACATAATCGTACATTTTCTTGTAATGTTGCCGTAACATGGTTTAGTTACTCTTCTCTAATTAAAGAACCACGTAATGGGTAAACAATTCCACAAAGTCACTACTTCAGAACAGATTTATACTACCAGATTCAAACAAATCTACTCACTCATTTCCTGTGTCGCTTGGGCCAGACATATTTACCACCGTGATTGCGTATTTATGCTACTTTACCGTTGTTTGTAATGTCATCTACCCATCTCGTTCCATCATTATTCCACCCGAAACGCTGTACCGTAGCCTGTGGCCAGCGCTTAGAATGGGTACCCTATGCTAAAGCATTTCCCGATAAATCACGGTCAACCAACTCGTTCGTACGAGAAGTGCACTAGTAAACGTTAATTTCCGAGCTTTCTTCATATTTTATGCTAACGTCCAGCGACTGGCCGTACACCGGAATGGTGGACGAGAAAGTGCACCGGTATCAACAAAGTTACACACCGGACACTGTACGTCCAGCAATCTGTGTGTTTGGCTAAAGTAGTAGCAATGCAGTGGTGGTGATGATGATGGAATAAGAAGCACGAAACACATCATTCAGAAATTCTAATTTCAACTAGAGACTGCACAGTACGAAAAAATAAATAAAACTTACACACTCTACCCGGTACGTTACTGAGTATGCCGCACATTCGGGTGTGCATATATGCATGAGTGAATAAATAAAAGCTGTTGCCCGGGTCGTATGTTCCAAGTGCTTCCTGCACCGATGCAAACCTATTCAACCGGACAGTTTTGCCAGGAATCGAGCATCAACGCAGGGATTGTGCGCTAGGGGGCGGAAAGGAGATGGAACATAGAGGGGTGGTGGAGGTGGTAAGCAAGGATAATTTATTATGCTCCACTTTAAGCCACGTTCAACGCCACGAAGCGAACGGTTGAAACTAACCACAAAAGGCTGAACCTCCACTCTTTCTATGTGTGTGTATGTTTGAAAGAGAAGTAGCATCGGTGTAAGGAATAAGGATGCAGTGGCTTGCTGCACGTTTGCTACATGCCGTGTTGATTGCATGCATAAATTGAATATTACTACCCCACCGGAAGGGCCTTTTTCTTCGCCAGGTTTGTGGTATTTTTTTTTCGTTTTTGTTGTTGGGTGCTGGAAGTTAGTACCTATTACGTCCGTGTATGTGTGTGAGTTGTGAAACAGCTTTATTTCCCGTTTTACTGATCTGCTTCTTGAGTGAATATTTCTTTCGCAAGTAGCTTTACCCACTCAAAAGTACCCTCGTTAGGGCGCGAGCGAAAGTAGCATTCGAAAAATGGATGGCATTCATCTCCCTGAACTTCCTTGGAGGTGTGGAACCATTTTTCCGGGATATCCATCGCACCACTTCATGAAGGACTTAGGTGTTCTTTTTCTCCCGGCGTTCGTCTCGTAATTTCATCTTGTCTTCGTATGATGTCACCAGTGTAATCCCTCAATGGGAGAGGATTGAATGAAATGTATCTGAAGACTGGTTTCCTTATACGCTTGTCATTGTTTCGATCCCGAGGCCTGTTTTGTTTCGTGTGTTAGATATGGTTAGACACAGCCCCACACGAATGTACACTCGAGCCCAAATTGTGCCAACCCTGCCCTCGTACGGGGAGCGCTAAAGGGAATGGAACGGATGGAAAAACTTTTCGCCCTGTGGGTGCCGCAATGCAGTAGAAAATGTTTGCCACCCAGCATTACTGCGTTCCGGGCCGATACTCGTTAAGGGGCGACTTTATCTACCGTGCTACCAGGGTCAGTACGGACTCTATGGGCGGCCAGAACCGATGCCAAACGAAACGTTGGGCAGAGATCATGGAAACGCTGTCGTCAGCATGCGAATATTTGGTGAATGGTGAAGAACATGAAGTTGAGTCCGGTGGAGTAACGTACGATTGTATCCAATCGTGCATGTCGAGTGTACTATGTCTGATTAACACACCTTCACCTTCATCACTGTGCGTACGAATTTACTGAAGGCAGAAATAGTTCCTAGGAAGCATAGTTCCGTGTTCGCTTATCAATCGTTTGTTTTACGTAGCTACTTGCTACTTTGTTCTTACAGGAAGGTCACATCTCCCAAGCTGGACACCAGCGTTTTTTCCGGCTGGTGATAATTCCATTTTGCTGAGTATCTTGCATCCAATTTTAATTCCTAACACTCTCTTAAACCATCCCATTCGACTTCTATTAGAGATACGCTCCGAGGTATGCTGCTTCATCATTTGTTCGATTCATGACCATAAGATCCAACGATCTACTGTGTAATCCGGAGGGCCTGCTGGTTATTCACTGTTGCACCAGCATCGTTACGGTATGCGGTGGCCAGCATGAGTTCTCGCACCGGTTGCAGAAAGTAATGGGCTTCATGTTGGGCTGCTACCGAAGGTGATTTATGAGTAACATCCGTGTAGCCATGATGCCCCGCGGAGTGGATTGTAAAGTGGAAACAGAACCGAACACTAGGTAGTGTAGTGGCCACCGTTTGCTGACTTTCGGTCGGCCACATACCGATGGATGTATAGAAGATGGAAGCTATATTTGACCGCCGGCAAGTAGTTCGCCACCGTTTCACAGCGCACTTGTAGTGATGGGAATTTGGCACAGGTGTACCGTAAAGAAGCTACAGACGTAGTCGTTGCTGGATGGTCACAGAAGATGGGATGTGGATCGACTGAGTGCTGTTGTTGTTGGTGGGTGAACAACGTTCGTTTGTTTTTTGTTGAGGTAAAACAGAAGAGGATGAGTTTTGAAAACACTTTCATTGGATTTCATTGAGGATAAAAGTAAAGATGAATTGATAATTTTAATAAAGCGGTCCGATCGTTAGATCTACGCATCTTAATATTTTTTTAGAAAGATGGTCGACAGAAAATGGTTTGAACATATGGAATGCTTGCGATCAAAATTTTGTAAATTTCCAACAAACGTGAGCTCGTCTCCTTCGGCTTTGGGAAATCTGCCCAATCGAATGATGAATTTAGCAATAAATAAGGAAATGAATTTAAGAATGCAGTGAAAAATATTATGATACAAAATGTACGAATTATGTAGTAAATTAAATACAAATACAAACTATTACAGCAGATTTATACGAGATTCATAAAACACAAGCAATTAGGACTCAACACTTAGGATTTCACAATAAGGAGCAATAAATTTAAAAATATTAGCGAAATATCTAAACGGTATCAACCTTAAATGCCAACATTTTATAATATGTTAATGTGGTCGATCCTAATTTAATATTTATTGTTTGGATGTGTTCTAACGCTTGGCGGATTATGCGCTTCAAAATGACAAAAGTTTCGATCAGCTACTCGAGAAACGTCAAAAGAAAACTTTTTGTTTCACAGGTTTTGTTACATTTTCCAGATTTTATTGATTGAGATAGATATTTGGTGTGCGATAGTTGAAAACGATATTTTCTTTGGATGAAATAAAATATATTTTAGTTGAACATAATGTTCCAATCGTACATGGAGAACGGTCAGGTCGTATGGGAGCTTGAGTTTATTATAATATAAAAACTTTTAATTATATTGTCACTCTTAAGTAACTGTGCAAAAGCTTTATATATTAAAATTGACGCTCACAAATTAATACACGCACAAGGAAATTAGTTTGTGTAGAATAAACTGAATGTGGTTTTCCTACGCAAAAAAGTACCAACATGCAGTAGCAATAGGGATACATTTACATTCACCGGTATTATATACGTATTGGTGCACCGCATGGCGCTACTCTGACATCCCACTATACCGCAAACACGCAAAGCTTTGATGCGTTGCCTTCAATTGCATAGCATCGATACGTCTAAGCTACTAATCTCGAATCTAGTATAGTTAGCAAATCAATACTGTTAAAAGGCCTCATTGTGGTTAACGCTCTTCACTTGCGGTTTGGCACGGCAATGAAACATCAAGGAATGTGTATAACGTTGAATAGCGTTGCAATTGATGTTCATAGAATTGAATTGCAATGAGTGAAGTAATAAAGAGTAAAGATTCCTTGCGTAGTATAGTGCTAACTACTGAGGAACCGGATTCTATGAATTAATATGGGAATTTCATTCATGTCGATGTTATTGAATTCAAGGAATTCAATTTAAAAACCATTTTGCAGGATTAAGTGTAAAGCTAGTTTGTTGCATGAGTAGTAATAATTATTTTCTTGAAAACACACCATTAAGCGTATTTCCTCGCAACACTAAATGATTGCAAATTGAACATCAAAAGGTAAAATGTTATGGCTATGGTTACGTTTCACAATGTGGCGTAGGCTTACGCCATTGGGAAACTTACAGTTTGGGGAAAAAATACGTTCATGCCTTAATGACCGAAGCTTGTATCTGTATTCTCTATCCCAGAGCAATGTTTGTCCATTCTCGGAATATGTAAACAAATCCTTACCGACAGCGAAAGGTACGTACGAACTAATTTCGTGCATACAACAAAAAAGTACCCTAGAACTACGCGTTGGTGGTGGACAGATTAGTCGCAAGTACCGAAAATAACCTCCGGGAGAGCCTTTTAGCGGTGATGGTGGTCCCCCATCCCGATAGCGCTTTTCGTATTCCCATTGATCTTGGTGTGTGCAATGCGTGACAGGCTGTGGCCAATTTCCATTAATGACATTTGATGCATTCTGGTGCCATTTAACAACGGCAGCATTGCCATGTTGGGACAGCTTGTTGAGGTTTGTTTGGGGTTGGTTTTGCTGTAGTTGTTGATGCCTAACGGATTGGAATTCAGCTGGTTAAGTTTGATAGGATAGGAAGGATGTCTGTTGGATGATGTTGGCCACTTCCAGGTTGCATCGAACGATGCGACATTTCAGACCATGGTCGCATGTAGAGTCGGTTGGGTTTATGTTTTGTCGTTTCAATTCTATTAACCCTTACATGTAGGTGTATAAAAAGTGCACATTTTACCTTCCATAAAATCCATTTAGCAACCCGAAAAACCCCGACACAATTCTAAAATTAAGAGAAATACTATTTTTTACGCAACCGTGTAGAACAACTTTTTCATCAATTTGCTCGAAACCACTAAGAGTTAGTGCATTGCTGCATCGCGTACGTGAATCACCCGGACGGCCTTCAGCGGATACACCAGAATCGGCCGTTTATGTTTACTGGCAATTGCATTACCACAAGCTTTTTTGTTTTGTTTGTTGCTCACGCGCGCTCGTCAACTACGCACTGTTTACTTCATTGGCCTTCACTGGCGTCGTGGTTTATACCTGACCGCACACTGCAACGACGCTTGCAGCTGCATTCGACAATGCACGTTACCGGTTCATGTTTGCGTGTGTGCGAATGTGTATGGGTGTGCTGCGCGCAACACCGTACCTGTCGCATGTTGGGGGGTCGGATCTGCAGCATTAATGCGATAAAATGCACCGCACCCTGATGGATCTTGCATCCCCTTTTTGTTGGGGTGCGTTTTTTTTTAATCCCATTCCTATTATTCACCGTTGCTATGATGTGAGGATATTCAGAGAAAATATTTTTCCCATCAACCGGTGATAAATGCCTGTGCTTTGCAACGGAAAAAAGAAGTCAAGCGGTGCAAAACACGATATCGCAGTTTAAGATTTATCCTTCGATTTATGTGTCAAGGCAATAATCTATGACTCACATGCAGAAAGGTAGAGCGTTTTTTTCTTCATTTTGATTGCATGATTTTCACTATTCGTTTTCCGAAAGGTTTTATAAAATAAAAATTAGCGAGAAATGAATTTAATCTTCATTCTTTACGCTGCATTACCAATTTCTGAAAATGGTTTGGAATGGAATACACTGGAATCCTTTCGAAGAATTTGGAATTAATCTTATAAAATTTTGATTATTTATATAGAAGCTTAGACTAACTATTAATTTAAATTCGTAAGTTTACTTTTTTATGTTCTTTATCCTGCGAGTGTACAAACTACTGTGAATAATCCGTACAAGCTACTGTTCTACATAGCTTCGAACGTACAAGGAAACATTCCGCAATATCCAGTTAATCTACAGTATAACAACCCGCTTACGAACCGATCAAATGCTTGTTATTTTGTTTGGAGCGATGAAAGCTTTCGTCTAACCCCCAAAAGAGTTCCAATCTCGACATTCTGAGTGTTGCAGTTTTTTGTGTGTCCGTGTTTTGGCAGTACACGTCGCGAGGGACTGACGTACGACACGTCTAAAAAACATTGCTTTATTGGAACTTTATGCTACCACTCCGCATGTCCCATCGGTGTCGTGTAGTGTACGCAACGTAAGAAGATTACCGCTACATCACAACCGTACCGAATGTATGTTGCATTTGATCATTTTTCTTCCTCTAAATTGCGCTTCAGTATTGGCACGTTGGCGATGAGAAATGGAGCAAAAAGGGAACCTCAGCGGATCCGCCGTGCGTGAACGTGTGTGTATATTTGGTTTGAAGTACACATCCGTGCCCGGTTTGAAACTAGGTGGGTAGAGATGAAGATAGCTACTGTTTCTAGCTTTTATTTCTTTCCTCATACGTTCAATGTGACTGCGCTATTCGATATAAAACGTGCTTCCTTGTTTCTTTTTTTCCGTGAACGTTCGCCAACACGTGGAGAGCGCGTGTCAAACCGCGGGTAAATCTAAACAATATGTTGCATAATCTCTCGCAGCGTGGCGAGATACTACACCCGCGAGTCTCAGCTCGTACTTCGGTTGGGACTATAACCCTTCCCGGGGCAAAATAAACGGATAAGGGGTAGTGGAAGATAAATCCACGAGGAAGGCGGGCTTTGGTATATATGGAGTGTTGGTTATATTTTATGGCTTCACTGCTTCCACTTTTGTACGGTTGGTGTGGACTTGGAAAAGGGAATACTGATGGAAAATGGTTTCCCATTTCGTTGCTGCTTTACTAGTAACTTGCGGGATTGTGGGATCGCATGTGGAAAAATTCAACAACAAAAAGCAAAAAAAAAAGATAACCCAACATTACAAAAGGATGCAAAAACCTCCCAAATGAACGTTGGGTGCAACGGAATAGCGAATCTTAGAGCATCATCCTTCGGCTTGGAGGGATGGGAAATGATATTATTATTATGTTTTTCCCTCACCCATCTACACTGCGTTGGTTGCTGCGCTGTGTGGCGTTACGCCGTGTACAAACAACACCAAACTTCCTGCACGATGTCCGTGCGCGGTACCTCGACGGTTATGTTGTATGCAAAAATATGCCCGGAGTGAATCTACCGTTCCGCATGGTAGGAAAATGGCCCCGATGGCCCTGGTTGGCGCACAGCACACAGTGCATGTTACAGTGTGTAGTAGTACGAGCGGTTCGCGAAAGCGTTGGACTGGTTGTGGATGTTCCTAGAGTGCCATAATCGTTATCGGGATAAAATAATTTCTATCTTAGTTGTGTTGTGTTGTCTGTATTTTCTGTGTAAGTATGTGCGTGTGTGTGCTGAAAGTACACTCGTAAAAGGGTTCGTGGCAAGCGTGTTGTGAGTTGTTGATATCTTTGGGAGATCACGAATGGATTTTCCGGAATGGGCTTAAGGGATACTCCCAGGACTTGCCGACGAGTGTGAGTACTCGCGTGCGTGTGTGTGTGTGTGTGTGTGTGTGTGTGTGTGTGTGTTTGCGCATCAGTATGGGATTGTGCTTTCGTGTTTTGTTATTTTGGCACGGGTGCAAGAAAAATTCAATTTTCCTGATGGCTTCCCCGATGGTAACTTTGGCAAATAATTGATGGGTTTGTGTTGGATGCATATATTGTGTGATTATCAAAATAGCAAAATAAACAACATTTGTCTGGTGGATGTGTTTATGTTTTGCTGCGTTTGGCTTTCTTTTCTTTACTTATCAGTGCAAATAATGTGCTCGAAAAAGCTGACAGGCTGCAACAAACAGTACGGATAAAATTCATAATAAAATTTGGCGCATATTTGCACTTTTTCCCTCGATTGCTCAGAAAGCTTTTAAAGCAATTTATTTAAATAAGCAAAATGTTGATAACATATTCCCTAAGATTAAATCCACTTGAACAAGAAAACAAACAAAACACACGCATATTTCATACAATCAATATTACATTTAACACAAAAACAATAAAATTACAATGAAACAAATAATATAACAACAAAACAATCAAATTCTACTGAATGAAAAAAATGAATTCAATACAGAATATTTTTGAATCATAATCATCCTCATCTCTCAGTAATTTTTAACATATATGTTCATTTGACATATTTGACAAAACATATGATAAAGTGGAGTAGAACAAGTGAAATATTGAAATTAAATATCTTATAAAAAATGTTAACAGAAGTCAACATGAAGCCCAAGAATTGAAACTAAAAATAAAAAAAAAACATGAAAAAAAAGAAAACTAAAAAATGGAAAACAAAAGAAAGTACTATTCGACTTTTGAATAAACTGTTTAGCTGGTTTACATTAATAATTATTGAAACTTATGAATTAACTGATTAAATGTAAAGAATGATTTAAATTCAACGAGCAGCAACACATTCTATTGACTCTTATGGGACCAATTGCATACAATAGGAGTATCGAAACACTTGCTCACTTTAATTATTGCTATTTTTTTGTAAATAGTTAGGTTAATGAAAAGGATTAAGACCTTGAGTTAGAGGATTTTAATAAAAATAATTTCAAGTGGATAAAAGAGCCTTTAAAACGCCTTACGTTGAATTTAAACCTTGAATGATTTTTTTTAAATTTACACACTCACTATTTACACCGCAATAGATAAAAAGATGTATCTGTTGAAGAACAAATCATGTAAAACAAACGACGTAACTTAAAAGGTTTAAATCTCGATACTGATCCGTTTAACTCATTCTTTCGCGCTTAATAAACATTTAATCCTTCTTTTTTTTCAAGCAAATAATAATTAAAAGCAATTCACTCTGTTTTGGTACCAATTAATGATTCAGTCTACTACCAATTAATTTACGCCCGTTTGCTGTTGGTCGATTAAGCGGCGTAATTGGCTTCACCACCGACGACGCAGTTAGTTTACCGGCGATAACTTCCGTGTTGACATACACACAAAATGTCGTTCCTGCTTCCGTTTCACACCGAGCAAGTCGGTGAAGGGGGAGCGTTGCGGGTTGATATGTTTGTTGACTGTCTCCATCGTCAGCACATCATAAATATTCCCACACCGATGCATTCTTCAGGCATCCATGCACTCGCTGCCTACGACGCCGAGTGCGACCGAGGAATGAAATGTAAATTGAAACTGTCGCTTGTGGCAGAGCATATATGTCTACGCTTTCTTCGGTTGGCTTGTGGGGATATTTCACGATATGCTACTAACGAGACAGACAATACCGTTCGGTGCTGCACTGGAATGCAATGAGCTGGAAGTGCATTGTGGTGTAGTGTGCGGAATATGTACACTTGAGGTGACATAATCATCCGGCAGGCGTATTCAACAGGATTAAGACGTTAAAATATCTTCCATTTCCATCTAGTCTGTAACATAGAGGCGGTAGAAGTGCTCTTAAGTGAAATGTGACATACCCTCTTTTCTCGATGATCTGAATTTGCGGGAATGCAGTGATTTTGCTACCGCCTTCTCTTGTAGGCCCAAATTCTCGCTTGCTTTTAATTACGATGCAAAACATCTTCGCAACCGCATCATCTGCATGGTTATTATTTCTGCATTCATTTTCTCCGAAATGATTAAAACATGATTCAGAAGGGGAAATTGTTCCAGTTGGAAAAATAGCTGTTGGGGTTGAGGAAGATTCCAGACATCTTCCTTCTTGCCAGGTTTACAAGAACTTGTTTCAGTTCAAATAAGCATGTCGTAAAAAAGGTGACTCACAACTTACTACTGATGTACATTTGGCTTGTAAAACATGCTACTAAGAAAAACGAAATGTAAACTAGAAGCTTTCCAAACTCATTACATCCTTCTACACACGCAACTTCGACGTGCAACATTCGAAAGGACGTGACGTGTAGACCGGGGATGACGAATGCAACGAAACCAATTAAAAAACGGAGTGTGCTAGGGAGCAAACAGCACAGAATTGCAACAAAGAAAAACTGACTTCGGAATAGGAAGAAAAGAAAAAAAAA
>KI422737.1:0-31409 GCA_000473375.1 Anopheles culicifacies
TCGTACCGATCGGACACTTTCGTGTCGTCCCGTTCTTTTTCGTACCTATCCTACGCTTTCGTTCTTCTTCGTACCGTGTTTGTAGAAACTCATTATATGAGTCCTATATCCCCTAAACCAGATGCGAACGAAGCACCTTGGAGGCCTTAGGGGGACGAGCCCCTATGGAAATACAGCAAATCCCCGTAGTTCGCTAATGTTTGGGACCGAACTCTCGCGCGTATCTCGAATTTTCGCGTATATCGAATTTCCTTGACTGTATCGTTTATAATGCACAATGCCCCCCCCCCCCCCCCAAACAAAAGCTTGCAATATATCCAAACAAAATACCCCAGGTTCACGTTCCGTTCCTTTTAGAAAATGAACCAGTTCCGTTCCGTTCCTTTTTTTTAGCGATATTTCCAACACTATACGAGACTTAATTATACCACGTAGTTGGATAATCAGCCCTCAACAACAGGGGGACGGTTCGAATGGGATTTGAACCCCAGTCCGTGGTGTGAAGTCACGGGGCCGATACAACTCTCCCACCGAGCCGCCCCCAACACTAGTTGAGATATCTTGATGTTAAAGATGTTCCCACAGACGATTTGATTGCTATTTCGTTCAAAAGCTACTTTGCATCACTGACTTCTTCTTAACCGATTGTAGAGTTTGCGGTGGCCGAAGCGATAGCGCCGCTGATCTTCTAAATGGTAGGATTCGGGGGTAAGCATCCCATCCGGACCGTTCCCCCGTATAAATGATGGCTCCCGGGGAACCAAAAAAACCCCTCCTCCACCTCCCCGGCCCCAAAAAACCTCAAAAGGCCTGGCCCGCAAATTCCGGCTTCCGGGAACTGAAAAGAACCCCAAAAAGAAAAGCAACCCCGCCGAACGGGGAAACAGCCCGAATGGGATTCGAACCTCGGTCCTGTCCGTTTGAAGTCCGGCGCCTCGGTCTCCTCGACCACCGAACCGCTCCATTGGTCCAATAAATCTCCGTAAGTCCTTATATGACGGCCGGAGAACACGCTACATTTCTTTCTGTTGCAATATGCTCGTAAGCTATATTCAAGTAATCCAACAGCCAACCATGACCTACCGTCACATTTCATTGAGTGCGAAACATTTGAGTTTCGGACAGTTTGAGAAGAATTTGTGAACGCAATGCACACTCCACCCAACACGACGATGCATCACCACAACACCGGCAGCTTATCACCGATCGATAATGCACTTCACGTGCACTTCGTCTCCCCGTTTGTGAACAACCGTACCACCCCTACATCGCGATAGAATACGTAATCAAACGCAACAGGGAGAAACAAAAAAAAACCCCCTCAGCCGGCTAAGATAACGGAGCGTGATTAAAAGGCCCCAGGAAACTCTGCGATAAGTGAAAGTTAAATAGATTAGATAGCAAGGGTTGCAAATTTTTTCTCTACGTATATTCGCATAGCTTCGTCATTTTTGCGTACCAAATGGTCTTTTTGTTGTTCCGTGGTTGTTACACATCAACCATCAATTCCATGTAGGTGATTTTGCAACGAAAAATTATGGTAATTTCGGTTGTGTGTAATATGTTTCATAGGCTTCATAGAAAGCAAAAGGACACAAATGATGACTGTCGCTGTGTGCCATTGGCCCAGTTTCACTAGCCGACCTTCAGGTGTCCTTGAACCGGTGCCGGAGGAGATCCTTCTTCAATGGGCATCAGCTGATTGCCCTGTATTGGTTGGTGTACCCGGTCGTTATGTATGGTGCGTTGCCGGCATCAACGCGGTTCACTTCCGCGCACAATGATCTCCTCCCCGACACATTCCCCTCATCATCATCACGCGTAAAAGGACGGGAAAAGGTCAAAATTCGTTCGCCAAGTTGCTGCTGCGACAGACAGGCAGCAAAAGGATGGGTAGATTTTCGAGGTTTCTTGCCTCGTAGTCAAGAGTCCGCGTCTAGGCGCGTCAGTTGTCGTACAAGTAGCATCCCAAACAGTTCATCCGTGCCGTGGTTTTGGTACAGCAGTAAGACCCACACAGACGCACGTGTGAAAAGGGTGAATTTTGAATTTCAAATCACAAAGCAACCGGCGACGAACAGTCTAGCGGAAAGCTATAAAAGCGCTACATCGTAGTAATCGCCTGTGTCAGTGTGTTTTGGAAAAGGATATTGGTTAGAACTCGCGTCTTAACCGGCAACGGGGAACATCAGTCTTAAATTGCAATCGTGCATCGAATCCGCGTCTCTTTACCGGTGTTAGCGAAGCTACTCCTTCAATTCTCTTCCCGCCGTAAGAAGCAAAAGCCAGGTAAATATTATGATATATCGCTCATTGCAAAAAAAAAAATAAATCAACCCCATAAGTGTCTATCTAAGTTCCCACCCCATTTACCGCACACACCAAGTAGGAAAGAATGGGACCGATATGTGTGTGTGTGTGAATACAAGCGTGGATTGTGTGTTCCGGGACTTCACACAAGCTGCTGCACAAGGGAGCCTACGTGAGCAAAAGCGCAAATGTTGCTTCTCGTTTCCTTCTTTTTTTTTTGCAATTCCTAATCTGCAAACATAAACCCCCCCCGGCCGTTGGTAATGGGGTTTGCTTGCTTGTCTCCGATGCCGTCGTGCAATGCCGTAATTTTGCAGCATTCGATACCGTATCACACACCGGTTTGGTTGCGATTTTGCGAACACTGTCCAGCATTATCTGGCCTTAGTCTTTGGCGTGAACACCCGTTTCTTCTAACCAGCGCTGGTAAGTGGCGGGCCGGCTGGCTGTGCATCGGCACGTGGGTGAAAATTGCACCAAAGCGATGAAACAACAGGGAAAGTCTATTTCAAGTGTTGCCGGAATGGGAAACGTGTAAACCGAAAGCGAAAGTGTTTGAGAATGTTCTGCAGCGGAAAAACAAAATCACCTGACTTCTCCGGTGCAATTGTGTGTGCTTTTTTTTCGGGACATTACACAATGAGTTGAAGAAGACTTTCAGGGTGCGTCACACGATCACTTGTTGCTGGATTGCAGGAATTTATTGTGTGTGCATTTGCGTGAAATTCAAAGCAGTTGGTGTCGCTAAGTGCAATGCCGTTGTTAGGGAACTATTGGAACTTCTTTGCTTTGTTCTTCTTATTTTGCTACGTAATTAAATGTGAAACAAATTATTCTTTTAAGAGGTATTGCACTATTAGATTGTTTGTAAATGCAATTAATTTAACGATTGCACTCTTTCTTCTTCTTCTCTGGTTCTACAACCTCGAGAGGTCTTGGCCTGCCATTTCTGGCTTCCGTGACTTGAAAGAACCCGCAACAGGATAGTCAGTCCTGCGTACGGGGGAACAGCCCAAATGGGATTCGAACCTCGATTGCACTCTTTACGTTGATTTTTTATTTTTATTTTAAATCTGTTTCTATTTTGGATTCGGCTTTTTGTGTTTTAGTTTGCAAGATATAATCACATTTATTGCAATAAGTGTACATTTACTCGAGAAACATTGCATTAGCTCGGACGAGCACGCGGTACGTCCGTTCGCGTCCAAGGATGTAAAAGGAAGAGAGCCCGAGTATGGCCGTCGCACAGCGCCGAAGGTAGCCGAACGCTTCTGTCAACCGCTGTCACTTAGCGACAGGGTTAAGTAGCGCTTGGCGCTTAGTGCCCCAGGTATCCATAACACGGCTCATTTAATTTTATTGATAGTGCAGTTGGCTCAAGTGTGTCATTTGTATTAGTCAGCAAAATATTGCTGAGTAGTGAGAAATTACTTCATCTTTAAAAGTGCGGACTTCCTAAGCTTGACATAATTGCGGATGAATCAAAATAACAACTTTATCACGAAGCGTATACACATTGAGTCACTTCCTATATTAAGTCGACATCATCATGACCACAGTTTCCCGCTAGTCGTTTCGTTAAAATCATGGCTAAATAATTTAAATTATCGCTCTATTTCGTGCTTAAGGACTAATGTCCTTTCGTATCCGCTCTTATAAGTCTAAATGACGCCACTAAAATTGTAATTGTGTAGGAATACATTGTGTAGGTAACTTCTATTTACAGATACTTATTCAAATGCTCAGAATTGACTTCACTCCCCTTGTACAGCTTTACAAAATATGTTCTCAAACCTAGAAATTATTAAACCATTAATGGTTGGTGAATCCCCAATCTCAAGGCCCTCAATTATATCCATAATTCTGATAAGTATCGCTAGGCAACTTTTCAAGTTCCCAACAAATTTTCCATCCCATATCCGACCAATTACGTCGTCTGTTTACTTTGTCCAGAACTGTTGTAATCCGCGTCATAATGATTTGCATCGAAGTTAT
Organism: Anopheles culicifacies; assembly: GCA_000473375.1. Lineage (NCBI taxonomy): Eukaryota > Metazoa > Arthropoda > Insecta > Diptera > Culicidae > Anopheles > Anopheles culicifacies. The sequence continues at coordinate 4,306 of KI422737.1, forward strand.
TCGACGGACATTTCAAGCAAATCCTTCAGTTCATATCATCGCAGCATTAGACTTTCTGCATAAGCCGTCTGAAGTTTTCGCTTTCAGATAATCACTGAAGCGGCTCGATGGCCGAGGAGATAGCGGCGCCGATCTTCGAACGGGCTGGACCGAGAATCTTCGAATCTCATCCGGACCGTTCCCCCGTACGCTGGACAGACTATTCTGTTGCGGGTACATTTAAGTCACGAAAGCCAGAAATGGCAGGTTAAGACCTCTCGAGGGAGTAAACCCACAGAATAAAGAAGAAGATAATCGCTGATTTCATCTGGCTGTTTCAGTTAAGCTGTGGATATTTGCTCCGAGGATCATCTTTGAACTAAACTATAATTTCTTTACAATATAAGAACAAATAGATGTTACAGTTTTGTGGAAAATGTGTTCTATGTTTATAATAAAAATATCAGTAGATCGTTTCAATCTCCGATTTGATCCATTTAACTTACTTAAGTTAGATAATTATAAATTTATGTTCTAATTACTGAAGCATTTTCAAAACACACTCTTAGTGTCATTTTTTATAAAGATTTTGTAATTAATATTATTTATTATTTCAATTTGTAGCAAGATGTCTTTCCGCACCTTCACTTCACCCGTTTTCCGTCGCATCCTTGAAAATAATAACCGCAAGGTATGATCTCTTTACTCAACTAACTCTGGATCGAGCACAAAGTTATAACCGTTCTTGTTTTCTCTTTTAGGTTATGCAGAAACGCTTTGCCTCTACGCGCGATACCTACTCGGATCTGCGTGGATTTACAGTGGCCGATATAAAGAAGAACTATGCTGTAAGTGTCTTTCGATTCTCCAGTATACGGGTTACTTTCTTTCAACAGTACAAACCGCTAAAAAAAGCATGGCTAGTTTATCGGATTAATGAAGAACTATTTTATTTACTATGTTATATACCATTTCTTATGCTAAAACCAATCGACCATTCCGATGGCCAGTATCTTACACCTACGTTCATATGCTACGTCTAGTATCGTGTTCTTCATATCCTTTCGCGATACGATTTCCATCCTGCAATGATGCTTAAAATGCTTCAAACTTGTGATCCCTTCGATCCCGTCTTACAGGAACGTAGTCCAGTAGGTAACGTTCAGGATGAAGAAGGAGAATGGAAAGAAGAAGCGGGAAAACTTGTCGATACAGAGGGCCGTTTCCCGCCCGTGACAGAACGTATCGTACCGGGGTACCTCCGACGAACGGTGGTCCTTGTTGTAACCGTTCTTGTTAAAGTCGATCGCCTCGGACAGATCCTCGTCTGAGTAGCCCTTCATCGCCTTCGTCGCGACCGGGCCCATATAGTTGTTGACGACCGCAAACTCCATGAGCGAGAGAAACACAAACACAGAACAGGACGACATCCAGACGTCGATTGCCTTCACGTACGATACCGGCGGGAGCGATTGTTGCGATTGGGTATTTTGTGTGGCTAGAATGGTTGTATGCAACAGCAGTTAGTCGAATGTTGGCTGGGTGATTCGATGCAGACGGGTAACGGCTTCTTACCTAACGTCAGTAGCGAGGTAACGCCAAGCGTAACCCGTGCCGGGATGGCTTCCGGTTTAATCCAGAACGATATCCACGACATGACAACGATCAGGGCTGACGGGATGTAGGTGTGGAACAGATGATAGCCCAAGCGTCTTCTAAGATTGAACACCACCGCCAGGCAGGTGAAGTTACCGGTCGAGTATTCGATCGTACAGTCCGTGGTGTAGTTGTTGCTGATGTCCAGCTGTGGTAACTCTATTTCCGGGTTCACTACCAGCGGATCGGTCATGTTCCAAATGAACACCAAATCTTGTACCGTGTGCGATACTGTCCAGAGAGTGATGTGTGGGGATGGGAGTGATACAGAAAACGAGAACATATTAGTTTACATTGGTTATTATGTTAATGTTTAAGAGAAATTCAAAAAAAGTTGCGAAATCGTTGTCTGGTTTTACGGTTCGTTTGTGGTTCTGAAAATGAAACTTAAAGAATAGTTAACCAAACAAAAAAATAAGTTAATTCATATCCTATAACAATTATTTATTTGAGATCAAATTACTTACTTACCATAAAACAACGACAAATATTATGTACATTCTTTGCACACAGTAACAGTTATTTTCAGTGATGAATCAACATCCAACTAATTACGATGAGATTTGAGAACGAGACATGAGATGATGAAACGCAAACTTGTACGTGAAGCCAATTCTACGTGTAAGAAAATGGCTGTACAACTACCACATTCAAACATGAGTTCGACTAATCTCTCCACCATTTTACCATTGCATGTGTCAAATTGTTCTACGATGATTTCGAACTGAATGAGTTTCCGCATCGTTGCACTTACACTAAACAGCCAAATAATAGTTCATCTACAGCAAACACACTACTATTAACAGTAAATGATGATCATTCAGAAATCAATCAGTACACGGCTTATATGCTAGTAATACTTTATTTCAATTTTTAAATGTTTTCTGAACCACTCGCACCAATGGCAGGCAGAGGGTTGCTGTTTTGCGCTTTGCTTACAAATATAATACTACTACACAAAAAAACATTTACGTGATAGATAGATAGCATCAACACTCAATGCTACGGAGGGGACAGAGAGGCGAAAACGAAACGTACTACGTTTGAAAACTAATCGATAGATACGCATAGATAGTAACTCTAGTATACAATGGGTCTACTAATAAATGTGTAAGTGTGTATGTCTAAAGAGAGGACAAACAAGAGTGTGTTGAAGTGGGCATCAAAACTCACTAACGTAATGACAACCGAACATCTACAAGCTTTATTTGCTTCTGTACCACTATCCTGTATCCTCTTTGTCTTGATGTTTGTTTTTTTTACATCTGTCCGTCATTTCATACATACTATTATACTGTAAGAAGAAACTAACTAAGAAAACGCATAATAAAAACGAAATACTAGCGCACTATAGAGTATGGAACGAAATGAAAGTAAAACAGAGATGAATTGTATAGTATACAGCAAATGCGATTTGAAAATAATTCAACCAAAATCACACTAAATATGGCCACCTTTTGCAGTGGTTTCAACAATGGATGCGGGTCAGTAGAACAGAAATAAGAATAGCAAAGCTTACAATGTACTGCAGTTACTATGTGTCATTTAGAGTCTTTAAACGATGAGTATTGCCATGATGTACCACTTGTTTCTAAGAGCTGCATATTGGTATGGTTCTTAGTTTTTGTTTTCTTATCAACTTTTTTTTGTTTTGTTTTAGCAATTGTTTACTAGAAAAGCTTAAAGCTCTCTTGAACCGAATGGAGCTGTGGAGGTTTCGGGTTAGTTATAAAAGGGATTATTGTACGCTATGGGAGAGATATTTGTGGCTCTCTAGTGGTTTGCAGTGGATATTTTTTGTTTTCGAGAGTTTAGTGTGCAAGTTTATGCCACATTTAGTAAAGTATGCGTCACAAAGCTTAGTTTTCGATTGCTTTCACCAACACATAGGGCATAGTACAGCAGCTACTACATTCTTTACCATTTCCTTTACACTACTACAGACTAAAGTATACTACCCGGCTACTACAAGACTACGTGTTACAGAACAATTGCATTCGCTTGCTACAAAATGTAGGTTTTCTGTTTGCATATATCTAAGAGTGTGTTTTGTATATATCTATATATATGTGTATGTGTACGTGTAATGGGTGTGGTGGTTTTCTCTACCGTACAAACAAGATCAGATTACATTAGATGTATTTATTGTTGAATACAATATAAATCTACTATCAAGTAATACAATCACACTGGTATTGCTACGGCTACATTATACTTGTTTTTTTTTGTTATTATTTTATTTTGTGTTTTGTCTTTTGCTGTCAATTTGTTTTTTTATATGTATTAAGTTCATAACGTTCAAATTCATGCATAGACGCTTATATACGCTCGTTTACTACCCTGTTTAGTCGTTGCTGCAGGGTTTGAGATTTGAGTCTGTTGTTGTTTTTTTTTATGTTTATAAATCGATCGATTATAAAGTTCTTACATTTTGCAGTTATTGTTCTTTCAATTGATTTATTTTGTTTTTATCATTACATATCGAGTATTTTTTTTGTTTGCCCGTTTACAGCAGAGCTAATATGCATACACGCATGTATATGTGTACAATACTGTTTGCTTGCATCTACCATCCTATAACCACACAATCTAGTAAAGCGATCGAGATGCGATAGTACAATCTAAGGTGTGTTTTGAAATCATGCACCGATTTAGAGCGGTTTAATCTAAAACAATGAAATTATAGTAGAAGTATTGAGGACGATCATACAAACAAAACATTGAGCAAACGAGAGAAGTTGTCAGTGGTGTTGTTTGGCCGTCGTATAAAGTGGTTTCTACTACTGTTTACCACCTATTACGGGATTGAAGGTTAGTAGAACGATGATAGAAAAAAGAGCAGCCCCAAACGAGCACGCAATATTGCAAATTGATATGCTTTTCATCTAGGTGGTATCGACTATATGATTCTAATGATATTGTTTGTTCATGTTTAATTATTACAATTATTAAACACAAGAAGTGGAAAGTGGAAACTAAAACAATAATACTAGCTAAGCAATGCGGGTTACATACGGTAATAATACGGTGCTAGCTTGTCATTCGCTTACACGATACGTTATTTGTGTAGTACTATTGTATACTGAGTAGAAAGAGGTTTAAGAGAAAACTATAAAAAATGAGTAAGAAGTAATAACTCAAAACCAGACAGCAAAATACATCTGCGTACGATGTGTCTACCAATTATTGTGTGCGTCCTATGAATAGATCCATTGAATGCGAACTACTACGAATACGGTATGAGAGCAGGTTTACATAGACCCTCACAACGATCAAACCAAAAACTCAGTACAGTGATACTCGGCAACGCTAGTACACGGTTTGCTACAGATTCAAAGTATTTATTGCGTATTAATTACTGCTTGTTGCATTTGATTCCATTGATTTGTTCCTACATTTTAATCGACTGTTCGATTCACTACTGGTGTATGTGAATGTGTGTATCGCATCTACACCACAAACACAATACTCTACTACGTAACGCGATTAAACGAGCATACGCTTATTGCTATCTTACGTTCCGATCGTGCTGATCGTCCACCATTGGGGCTGGTGGTTAATGGTAATGGTGGGATTCAGGGAGCGTGGGATCCGTGTCAGGAGGAGATGGAGCTGTCAGGTTATGTCTTGTACAAACGTAATGGCATTGGTGCGCGGATGTTTGTGAGCTGAGATGAATATACACATTACCCGTACAGCAGGACAGCTGCAGGTATATGTGGCAATGTTTGAATGTAGGCAAACGAGCACCACTATCTCTCAGTACTGTTTCCAAACACTGCGTTCACTACTATCGCTGAGATATTCATCCTGGATGTATGTGACATGATGATGCTAGTCTACGAGGCTGATATAAAACTAATGATACTTTACTTATTTGTTTGCGATGAAATAAGTGTACAATATCTATAGAATGAAGGAACTAAATCTCCTACACTAAAAGCTAATTATGTAAAATTGTATGCTTTCGTCTCACGACGTAACCACTGGTGTCGAAGTACAATTATTGCAAAAGTTGAGCAATACAGCTATAATTATGACGAATTACTAGGTTCTACTACGCGTAAGGACGCCACATGTTCTTGAACGCATATCACAACGCAATTATGATATTACAACACATCAAACAATTTCTAACGAATTATTGAAAAACAAAACTAGTGAGTATAATGTGAACTTACTTTTAGCTTCGTTTAAGATTTTGTTTACATTACTTTGAATGAAAAGTAAAACATGAGACACTGCGAGCACTACTCGTATTTAGTATTTGTGATGAGGATGAGTTCCGTGCTAAGCTTCCTCGTCTATCATAATATCTGAAGGAGAATCAAATAAGTTCACTGTTGTGTGTTATTGCAGGTGTCTGGGAAAGTAGCCATATATGACAGCTGTCACACTGCTCCGACTAGCAGAGCAGATGGCTTCAGATTACTTATCGAGAGAGACTTAAGTATATTGCTTCAAGTACCGATATTATCAGAATTCAGATGTGCAGAAATACTACCTAATAGTAGCTATACTTTTTTGAAGTTCTAAACTAAAAGACAAATATCCTTACATATGCAAATCACTTTCGATTGAGATAAAAAAGCTTGCGTAAGCTCTTGTTTGAAACTGAACCAATCGGAACACTTCTAAGTACAAAAAAAGATTACCCCCAAACCAACATACAATCGCACACACAACAGTAAAATGTGGTCACATATCTAAGTACATCGAATTACAAAGGCAGCCGCAATTACTCTACGCACCAGTGCCGAAAGGGGAAGGGCGATCAAATGTCTCTCTTCCCTCTTCCATACCGTCCATGAGTTTCGGTGTGTCTACGTCTGAATGGGATGACAATACTCTATTGGGTGTTTGTTTGTTTCTTAATGTGTTCTCTTACAATAACAGTACCCCACAAATTTGTCCTGTTTTTTCATATGTATATACAAACGTGTGCCAAACGTGTACAGTCTTCTACTTAATGCCGCTACTATTCTACCATTACAATCAACGTACAATCACTATAAAAGCACTGCCTAGCGTACAAGTTGTTGTCTATTATGAGTATGTTTGTTTGTTTGTTTTAATTACTTTTTACCTGTGTTCTTTTGTTACACCGTTCATCCAGCAGCTTCAGCACGTTCAAAACAGAGACACTGAGATTCGGTCGTTCAGAAAAGGATATTTACGTTCACATAGGTGGATGTGTTGTTTTTTTTCTGTGTGTGTTTCGTATCTTTTCGCTTCTCTTCACTATTTAATCCAATATTTATAGCATTTTGTTTTCTTGTGTTTTTTTTTATTTTGCTTTATTATTTTTTTCATGTTTTCATTTCTTGTTTTTGTTTTGTCTTTTTTTTCATCTTTACGGCACTTACGCAATGCGCTTTTATGTTGTTTTTGTTTTGTTTTGTGTGTCTTGTTTTGTTTTTTGCTATGTGGGTCATGGGAAGATAAACTTGAGAGCACAATATTGCCAGTGTTTTATTTTTTCTTCCGTGTTTAAGTTGCATTTTTTTTTCTTTTGTCTGCCTCCTTGCGTTCCACGTTTGCTACACTTCCACACATTCCGCCTAATTGGAATGATCGCAAATGACGACACATGACGAAATATAGCTACTTGTTAGTTGGAACAGTAAAATCACATGATCGACAATAATGGTAATAGTAATCATAAGTGTCATAATAATAATTATCATATTTTAATAATAACTAACGTTATTGCTTTTCCGTTTTCTCTTGGTTTCTTGTTTTTTTTTTTTTGCTCTGCTTCCTTTGCTTCCACTAAGCAATGCATTTGTTTTTCCGTCTGTTTTAGTTTTGATCTCGTTCTATACACCCCGTATCGCGCGCTCGTTCGGCTCCCTCTTGTCTATGGAAGAGATCGTTTGTGTTGTCTTTTGTTTTCCTTCCTTCACACTCACAGTTGTGTTATCATATCGCATTAAATATACACTACTATCAGCAACAGCAATAGCAATAATGGAAATATACATGAATTTTCCGTTTCATTATCCTCTCTTGCAGTGTATACCCATCATCGCCGTTTCCTTCCTTCCCCATTTCACTTCCCATTCAGGTCCTGATGTTTTACAAATTCTAGTTTCATATTTCTATTACGCTTTCTCCTTGTATCTACCTTAACTTTGCGGTTCAATCGCAAAAATCACAAAGCCCAAAATTAGAAAACAAATGTTTAGTAGTATTGTCTGTTGAGTGGATGCTTCTTGCTTCGCTAGTGTTTTACTTGTTTTTAGCACTGGATCGCAACCGTTCGATCCATTTCGTCCATTTTGTGTTTTGTTTTGCTTGCGCCGGCAGTGTATGGTGTGGTGCCCCCTCCTTCCCTCCTTCCAGACGGGTTGGATGTATGTTTTACATGCGTGTGTGAGTGTTTTTTTGTTTCTTCCTTGTGCCAATTGCGGTTAAATAGGTGATATTGTGTCTGATAGTTGTTTTTTGGCCATAAGTTTAGAAGTGGTATACTCTTAGCAGCACGCACACGTACCCATACGCATAAACTCATCGCTTGACACCGTTGGTTAGTAGTTAACGTTGGGAGATCGCACTAGACACTTAACCTGGCCGCTTCATAGCCAATTCGAAAATGAAGTGCATTCATTTTCTACCCCAATATCTACCGAAAAACTGTCCACGAAACGTGCTGCGTATGATATTGCTTTTGTGTGTAATCCTGTGCGCAAACAGGAGGCAAAACCCATATGTGTAACTTTTGCTGACATCGTCATTAAATTGTCCATAAATGTCACATGTTTAAGTACCTAAAAGTTTAATCTAGCATCATGATACGCGAATGACGAAACTATCTTCGTGTCTGTTGATTGCTTTCTTGAATACATTTTCTTACATCCGCTAGTGTGTTTCTTCTCTCGTTCTCTCATATCTCAGTGTTTTCTCACGTCTCTCAACGCATTCCAATTAACTCGGCTCTGCCTGCCCTGATAACGACGAGCCTTAGAAACACCGTGATGCAATTTAATTTAGAGTAGTTGCATAAAATTCACAGATTTAAGTATAAATCCTAAAAATATAAATACTAATGTGTATTATATGTAAGGGTGTATATATATAGTCATATATATGTTTTGAAAGCGTCTTGTTGTCTTTTGTTTATTTATATGCCTTAATCTTGCTTCCCATGAGCGTCACACCCAAGGATCAAGTAAACAGGAAAATCTATCAACAACGACAGGTGAGGAAAACACAGCTAATGAAGTCGCACACTCGTGGTATAGGGAATTCCCTATTTTAGCCAAGTAAAGAACTCATCGTTCGGTTTCCTGCAAACGGAACCATAGCGAATCGTCTAGAGCGGCACACCAGGTGCTTCTCGACACACCTTTTGTTTCCAATACGTTTGCCTCAGTTACAAAGGGGGATGTTCAAAGCGAAGTGAATATAAAAAGCCAACAATTATTGGTCTTTGCATGTTGCTGCAATGTTGTCGTCTCGTCACCAAGCGTATAGCACACGTAAGGGTTATAATTGCTTGTGTGATAGATAGATTGCGCCTAGTTTTCTCTTGCTGTCCTGGCCTGGGCAGGTGCTTACGTACGATAAGTTAATCTAGCGCACACAACGTGCGCTCCTCACAGTTTTTTTCCCCAAAACATCTTAAACACATCCTGTACACTTGATTTTGTTTCCCCCTTATCGTTCGAGCTCAACGCACTGGAACTGATGAAGTGACATTTCAGTAACATTTACATCTTCCACCATTTCATCTCGTCGTACAGGTTTACAAAGCTCAAACATCTGCTACATAGAGCTGCTCTTTTTGTTTTATACATTACAGCTAACATACACAGCTCGTTCTTTTAAAAATGGCTCACAAAACCTAAGATTCAAAATTCGATGGGATAATTTAGTGTGCTTCTTCAATGGTGCCTTTGTGTCCCGGTGATGAGTAAACTCTTGCCTCTCACCCTACCCCTTCTTACTTGTGCCACGCTACACACACACAAAGCCTATTTTTACAAAGAATTCACGTGTTCGATCACGAACCTTCCTCGGATGCAGAGTATCGATGGAAGCTTTCTGTCTTGTCTGACGCTGCTTGCTCGTCCCGTCCAATGGAATATCTATACTTGCAATGATCTCGTTTTGAATTTTGGTCCACGTTGTGTTCAGCGTTCGGCAAACCATAAAACTATACGTAACGAGTCCCATTCCTGACGTCACTAGCCTTGTGGGTGCAATGGGACCTTTTTCAAAAGATCAACCTTATATCCCACCTCCAACAGAGCTTGTACGTGTATAGAGTGCATTTGTAAAATGCATTCAACAGAAAAGCCACGCCACATTAAATATCTGTTGCACGTAAATCCTTTTGCTGTACACCTCAGCTTTTTGAGGTAGCAAGGAAGCTTTTCTTTGCGGTGAGAAAAGCTTCAAACCTACATGCTTTCGCTAGAGTCTGTTTTGTCGGCCTGTATCCTGTGTGTTTGTACCATCGGAGAGCTCAATGCGAAACCAAGCGGAAACCGGACTTTGAAAAAACAAAATGAATATACTCTTTCATTCCATCCATCTATAAGAGGAGCATCATTTCGTACACAACTTAAAGCTTAGCCCGATAGCCGATCGCTGCACAGTAATCCATACCATCTGTTCGTGTTTAATTATTATGACCATTTTCATTTTTTCCTCAAATTATATCCTCTTTCATGTCTGCTCTTTCTCTCACTTATGTATGTGTGTGTATTTTTTCTTTTGTTAGCTCGTTTTTTCTCACTCTCAAAATTGTTCACTTAGAGATATAAATTTGCAGCTCGTATTTTTATGGTTTTTCGTTTGTGGGTTGTTTTACCTTTGTGTGATTTTTCTATTCTTTTACACCTTTTTTGTCTTCTCCTTTCCTTCGTTTTCCTTTGCTCTACTTTAGCTTTACTTTTTTCTCTAAATTGCTGCAGTTTCACTCATTTGTAGTCAACAATTTCGCCTCTCTGTGCTGCAGCATTGCTCTAGTATAAATATATTTTTGTTTTGTTTATGGAAGAACGTTGGTTACCTTATTTAGCTTACTATATTGATTACTACATTCGAGCCATGTGCAACACTAGGTATGGTTAAACTCGTATTTCGAATTTGTGTTTTCGCTTGTAAGACTTTTGCTTCTATTTTGAGTTCAGGGGCGCTCAAGTACGATATGTTTGTCTTTTTTTTTATTTATATACGTTTGCTTGTGTTACCATATTCTTTTTCCACGTTGCGAAGATTTTTGTAAGTTTTCTCTTCGATATTTTTTTCAATAATTACAATGGTGTGTTATTTGTAAGATTTTTCAATGTAGGGTTCTTCTTTTACAACACTCTTTGAAGAGAAATTTTATTACATTTATCTTTTGCAAATTTGGATCATTAACGCAAAGTCAATCTATACAAACGGTGGAGATGAGTATTGTCAAAACTTTAGAAGCAAAGCATATCGTTTTCAAATTCTCAAGTATTCTTTACATCACTTCTCTCACTACTGTAGCAGGTTATATTTTTTTATTATTAAAAATTTTATGAAAATATTTTAACAAATCCGCACAAATGGCGCATTCGCACGTTTGTGGAAGGGAAAGGAAAAGACATTAAGGCGATGAAAAAAGAGAAAACATTCTCACTACATTCTGGGAGCATTTCGACAACACAAAAAATGGTATAAAAATCAACTCCAATATCCGTTCTGTTTATGTTGTGTTATGGAAATAAGTACGAGCTTAACACAAAACATACACAAAAATTATATTTGTGATAGAATAACGAAACGCTACTGCATGAATGTTTAAAGGATTATTTTCTTCGTTAGGCTGTAATTATGCGACCGGAACATTTAGCAATAAATGGAGTTTTGGCATGCGTGGAATAGGTTAATGCTGCACTTTGGCCTTAAAAGGACATAACTATATCATACTATAAAACTGAAAACATTTACTCCAAAATATGCATGTAATATTATATTGAAAACAATGGAACTACAACTGCCATGTTGATTTAAAATTGTTTCGAAACGTAGAAAAAAATACAAACGAAAACAGCGCTTCTATGATATGGAACATTGAAAAGTTTTCGTACAAAGTTATAAAACGATGAATACTACTATATAAAATGAGTGTAGATGTCTACTGAATTTACAAAACATGTGTATAGAAGTATTGGACAAACGGACGAACAATCAAACTTATATCTCTAAGCTAACTTTGCTCCCCGTTTGGCTGTGGGAGATGATGCTATCGGTTTTACCAAACTCGCTAAGCTTGGAAAGAGGATAAATCGAGCACAAGGCAGTGAAACAGGAAACGTTCTCTAATGCCAAAAGAAACACAAGAGCAGAGAGAATGAGTAACAGAAAATACAGTCTCTTGACTAAAAGCTTGGAAATATGCTGTTGTTGATAACATTGGTCAATGAAGCTCAATATAAAAATCATAATTATTCCAGCTACTGTACACGGTCAATGCTGAGTATTAACGTAAATGATCGAACTATGAACTGTGGCACGTACAAACACAAAACCGAGGATCATTTCAAGTTTAGTTGTTGGCTTACGGACTGGTTTTTCCATGCTGTGTGTGAGAAAACTTCAAACTTTCCTACGCTGCCTAACATGCTTGTTTAAGCACATTTCAAACATTCGTATGAACTGATTTTTGAAATTAAAGTCCCATTTGCATTAAAGGCTCCGTTACTGGAAGATGTTTTGCTTTCCGCTTTCAATATTACACACTGTTTTACATGGTAAGCGAACACAATAAATACATAGCAACGTTTTAATTGTGAAACAAAAAAAGCATAATGGACGACTCTAGGGAAAAAAGAAGTAATTGCATCTAACTGTGCTTCGCATTGCATTTTGCAAAAAAAAAAAAAAAACGCTTAAGTACATGAATTTCTACATTAAAAATGTTGGCATAAGTGAAAAAAAACAAAACTTTTAAATACCCAGCTTGGTAATTAGTTATATGGTAACGTTGCTCACGTAACCGGACTTTGTCGACCACTGACCTAGACACGATCGGTGTTCAATAATTTATCTTTCGCCTGTTTGAAACGCTTCCATGGAGGCGGCAGCATTACGATCCGTGAAGGAATTAGCCCCAGAAGCGGTCTGCCAAAATGCATGGCACTTCGTGAACGAAACGTGACTGACACATTGAGCGCTGCGGCTAAGAATAGCGCAATAGTATTACCAACCAACCTCATCTCGGTTGGCAAAACTTCGTGAAAGGGGAAGCAAACAACACCACAACGCGCGTACGATCGTTCTTGATTGATGGATCGGGGTTTTTTTCTTGCTTCCCTTACTCCATCACTCGCACCACCATTGAGCCGTCAGGGCCAAGACGTCGGACAGGACGCATTCAGCGTCCGGAAAGAAAATCACTTGAGGGTACAACGCATGGTGGTGTACTCGGTAGGATTTAAAACGCTGCAAGCGGGCGATAAGATTACTGAGCTGTGAAGTCAGTAAAAAAAAGTGTCCATCTTGAATGGAAACACGCTTTCCATTTTATTGTTTATCTAATGCGCCATAACGAGCGGCAGAATGAACTGAGCTGTATGAGATGAAACAGAATTATGACATGTTTTAAACGATTTTCTTAAAATAACGTCTGAAGCCATACTGATTGTATGATAAAGTGTCTTAAAGTAGTATCTCATCTTGGAAAATAGCATCTCACAAATCATTGTTTCTTTACGATGGTTGCATCGTTCCTTCGGCTATACTAGAAAATTAAAACACAATTAAAATATTCATTTGTAGCTAACATAAACCTGATGCTTAACTAAAACAGTCTTCATGATGTGTCTTATAAACCAAACATTATGAGTTAAAATGACCACCTTTCACATTACATCTTAATAATTAGCTGCACGATGTAGGAAATGATGCAAGGGATTGGATCATTTTCAATATGCTCTGAATCGCTTGTTCGATGCGTTCAATCGGTTAGGGAAAATATGGTTGGCAACGTTTCAGGTAGCAGTACTTTAGGAGCCGAAAAGGGAAGTATGAACAGCAACAGGTGTGTTGCATTCATTAGCTACCGCGTGTTCAAAGGGGTAGAGGTGATGAAGACGCTGACGCTCAACAGTGGCTTTCAGGATACAATCTAAAAGGATACAGTAACAAAAATAAATTAAAAACTTAACGAAATTAAGGCGCAGATAAACAAAAATGGAAAATTATATCTGAAACAAAAAAAAACACATATTTTCAAAGTTACCAAACATTTAAAGCATCCACTAATACAACGTTGTTAGTCGATTAGTACCAGCACCTACAGTTCGGATAGTGTTAATCGATAGCTTCGATACCTTGGCACTGCATTAGTTCCCAGTGTCAATATGTTCAACTTGTCCTCCTTTTATGTTGTCTCTATTGATTATCTATTTCTGACATCGCGACCGAAGTCACGGAACACCCGTTGTCCGTCAGCGATCCCTGTCTGTCTTGTAGTCCAATTTTAGTCTGGACCGGACACAGAAATAGACGGACAATATCCGCCCCGCATGCTTAAAAACAAACGCACAAAGCGACGCAACCGGACCGGAGGATCTTCCCCTCAGGACCGGTTCAAGCAAGGAATGCTTTAAATTATGCAAAACGCACCCAGCTACAGGCAGGGAGATACTCCTTCCTCCCGGGGTGGTGGTGGTGTTTGGTTCACCGGTTTCGGTCAACCACACGACGGCTGACCGAAGTCAGTTTCAATATCTGGCCCGTACCATCTATAAATACAATAAATAGATGAATTATGAACTCCACGCAAGTGCACTGCCCGCCACCTTCCCTCCTCAGCAGGAGTGCGTGAAACATGACGAACTGTGGCCCCGACGACGACGACAACAGGAGGTCTGGTTTGGGGCGGATGTGGTTTAAAAATAGCTCCCCGCATGACAGACGAGTGCGGTGGCATGGCCGCAATCACTTATGAATGGTTTAAATGTCAGTAATGAGAGCGCGACATCGAACGGGTCTCGAACGGGCCATGTGAACTGCAGCGTGTCCAAATCATGCACAGAAGACACACGATGCCAAAAAAGGTGGAACGTTTCGAACCTGTCAAAGACCTTGCCGTGAGGCCGTTCATTAGGTTTCCAAGGGTCCAATATTGGATATGCTATAGGTAGCCCCTGGCTACCGGGGCACTCTTATGTAACGTGAAATGGTATCCAAAATTAACATCTCATTTTTTTGTTAATCGACTCAAACTACTGTGAACGAAAGATGAGCTATTACTACATACGGGCACAAATTTTCAAGAATGTCTAATAAAAATGAATAACTTTCGAAAGCTTATAAACTTTAACGCGCATTAGCTATCCACAACCAGTCGAATGCGATAATGTGACAAGATAATCGAAGAGAACGGAACAAAAATAGAACAATTTACCAATCAATAACAACCTGACGTAGAACATTTCTTCCAAGTATGATTTGCTGCCTTTAGTTTACGTTCCAACACAATAAACGCGTTTAGAAAAAAAAAAAGCGACAACAGAAAAGTAACATCAGTCACGAAAACATGGACAAGGAAAGAGTAAAGCAAAACCCAAATATAACAACACAAAATGTAACACACAACAAGAAAGAGAGGAAACAGAACAGGAAAACGGTAACGACAAAACGGAAGCATTAGAGAGAATCTCAGGGTTATGGTTGGGGTTTGATGTTTTTAAAATAATTATGTTTATTAGTTTGTCATTCGTGCTTTACAAATGCAAATTAAGATACAGTAAAAACTAAAATTCAATCTGAGTCATAAGTACATTCGGCTTTTAAGTCCGCCTCACCGAAGGGGGGTGTTTGCGAGAAGCTGAGCGGTGGCAAGATTACCGGGCGTCTCCATTGTGTACGGTGTGCTGCGATTTACGACCTTTCTTCCCTCGGCTGTGGAGGGCTGAAGGCAGTAAAACGCATTCGTACGCAATGGCACGCCACGTCACAGGTATGCACTCTCGCACTCACTTTAAACACCCGAGCGGTCTACACTAATGAAACACACTAAAGCGTATTAAACGAGTATACTAAAACCAAGTACTAATAAATAGTAGATGATGTAATAATGGAGAAGATAGTAAGTGTGTGAGAAATCAAAATGCTTAAAACACTATGATGAGAACGTTATCAACTAACCAAAATATGGATTAAAAACTATAATACTAAAACGAATGGAACTCGCTTGTCAACTTCATTCACAAATTCTGACCGCCTTAAAAGCTAGTATACCGCATGTTCTTCTCCCTTTTTTCTCTCTCCCTCTCACACACTATCTGGCGTATGTTTCGTGTATGCGGGTGTGGCTAAATGGTTGCAAGTTTCTACGGTTAGAATCAGACGTAATCGGATATGCTGCGATATGCGAAATGCAAATGTTACAATCAGGCTGTGTAAGGGATGCAAAACATTAAGTGTGCCCGTTTAGCAAGCGGCCCCCTAATTCTTGACACTCGTGGCTCGAGGTTTACAAACAATGGCTAAAAATAAACGAATAAATTGGGAATGGTTTTGTTTTGTACAATCGAAAAACACACACACTATGCGCACACTAAAAGGCTATGGAGAAAAGCGTGTTAAAACGTACGTAAACAATAACTAATAGTAACATTTCCGTTTGCGGCAGAAGCGAACGGGTTTTGTGTTCATCCCGTCCATACTTCCACACCCTAACCTTCCTCACACTCAAACGATGAAGGATGTAAATTTAATATAAAATTAAGAGCATTATTCCCTCTGCATAACTGTTGCTTTAATTAACCAAAGGTTTAAGTATTAATAATAAAAATGCAAATGCATTCTACTAATGTTTGGAATGTGTAATGTTTGTTTGTTTTTCTTCCTCTATCCATCTTCAAGCAGTTTTCTTGTTTTGTTGATGCTTATTACTGCTTTGGGAAGATGTTTCGTTTCCTGTCCCTATTTGGCCGGGAACCGTCTGTAGAATGTAAAACACTGTAAAACCAGTCGACGCGGCTAAGGTTCTAAACTATGCTGTACAAATATAAAAAGTAATCATCTAATGGCTAACATAAAAATTTTACCACAAAATGTTTAAACAATATGGAGTCTAACATTAAAGCGTCTTTCAAAAGGGGAGGGGGAATTTATCCGCTGAGTGGAGACCGGCTTTATGACAGCATCCGTTCGTAAGCTAAATATATAAGACGAACTCTATTTCCTAAGAGTTTTAAAATAAGTACTCGATCGGTGACAAAAACGGATCCGTTTCGCTTGCTAATTAGCTGCTAAATGATACTGCTGTGTAATGATGAGATTTGTAACTAATATACCATGTACAACGCTAGTACCTGTGGGTGAGAGACAGTATTTCAAGAGCTTACTTAGATAAAAACCAAAGCGTATTGTAATCGAAACCGAACCGAAACTAAAGCCGACGATTAATCCCAAAAGTCCAACAGGACACATACACACACACATACATCCATCCAGCTACGTTTTGAACTGTTTCAACTACTGCTGTTTACATCCTGCTGCCAATTCGCTTGTTATGATGCGTTATATTACATATTTATACTATTTATATTTGTTTTATTTCAAACTCTATGTATGGGTTTATGAATCGTTTTTTCTTTTTCTCGTACATGCATTAGTTCTGAGGGGGGTATAGAGCCTTTGTCACTTTCCCTTGGTTTCCACACGTTCTCTGGCACTTTTGCTAAAATTTCCCCTTCGTACGAAACGTTTTGCTTCACGATGCTTTACATGTCGAGGACGCGGAAGTTAATTAACGCCGCGCGTTTGATGTGATGTTGGAAAAGACGCTTGCCTGCAGAGCCGGACAAGAAATGTGATCGCGATGAGCCTTTTTTGTTTGGTTCTCATTTAACCTTTCCAAACCGTTCGATCTTCCATGCGGTATCATGCGCACCGTACTTATGCACGCATTGCCACTTAGGTTCTCTTTCATTGCAAAGAGATATATGTATATATATAATAGGGGGTACACTTCACTTCAAACAAGTGGTATATATCGGGAACTATTATCGCATTTTAAATGATATATCCTTCCAGTGTTGGAAAAAAACTCACTCAAGCTACCTGGTACGCTTATTACACTGAGCAGTATGTACGTCGATTTTACACAATCCTTCATTATCTTCTGATAGTACTGCTAGTAGCGGTGATACTAAGGTTATAATCTCAGCGGGAAATCAACAAATGATGGGAACAGAGCAGTGTATGTGATGATGGATGATCATTCGTATTTTTGTTTGTGGAACGAGGGGGAGGGTGGTGGTTGTTCAGGAGAAAGTGAAACGCATAGGCAGAGAAATAGGACGCGCGGTTGTGGGGTTAGATGAAATTTATACATACATTCCCATGCCGTACAGTGAGCCCCAGTCGACGCCCTGGAAGCTTGACATATCGACATTGGCCAGGCTGTATCCCTGGTAGGGGTTCGTCAGACCGGCGGCTGCCATCTGTGCGGCGGCGGCTGCCTGCTGGCTCGTTTGCTGCGGGGCAGCTTGCGTGGCCACCGTTGCTCCGGCGACGGACGTCGGATGTGGTACCTGCTGCGGTTGTCCCTGGGCAGCCTGATTGGCGGCAACGCCCGACAATGGGTTAACTGCGGCGGCTGCATTCGCGGCGGCGGCCGCTGCCGATGGAATGGAGTATGGCGAGTATCTGCAAAAACACAAAAATGCACACACAAAACAATTAACACATGCAATGTCACAGGGCTAAAGCGGATACTTTGGACATGAAAGTAGTGGAAGTGATCAATGCTTACCTAAAGCTATGCAGTGTCGGTGGATATGTAGTGAAAACTTTGCCGAAACCATTTTGTACTTGCATGGCGGCGGCTGCGGCAGCAGCCTGGGCAGCTTGAGCTTGGGCCTGCACCATCAGTTGGTTGGTGGCGAGCGGATTCACCAGACCCGGATTACCACCAGCCTGGGCAGCTCCAACAAGACGTGCGGCGGCGGCCGAATTCGGTGCGGCTGCTGCCATCGGAACGCCCAAGTTGCCCAGTATGATGCGCTTCTGCAGCAGCTGCTGGGCGGTCGGTGCAACCGCCTCCTTCGGTTGGGCCTTCTTGCACTCTACCTTCTTGTTCTTGATGGTGTGGAAGTGAATTTCGCACACCCGGTCGACCACATCCTCGTTCTCGAACGTGACGAACCCGAACCCACGGTGGCGCTTCGTCTGCTGATCCATCAGCATCACCGTTTCCTCGACCTTGCCGAACTGGCTGAAGTATGCCTTCACCTCCTCGGCGGACGTGTCCTGGCTGACGCCACCGACGAAAATCTTCTTCGTTTTATTCGACTGCGTCTTAGGGCGGTTCTTGGGTGTGGCGTGCTTAGGATCAATCTTCTTACCATCGAGCGTGTGGATCGGTACCTGAAGCACCTTGTCAACACTGTTCGGTTCCTGGAATGTGATGAAACCGAACCCTCGGCTTCGCTGTAAATATGGAGCAAAAGTAGGAAGAAAAACACCCCATGCTCAGTATACCAGTAATGGATCACATCGTTCGTCGCCATCTTGAGTGACCTACCTGTGTGACCGGATCCTTCATGATCAAAACGTCCGTAACCGTGCCAAACATACCGAAGTACTCGCTCAGCTTTTCGGACGACGTTTGCCAGCTCAGCCCGCCAACAAACAGCTTTCCCGGTGCCGGATCGCTACCATTGTTCGGTGTCGAACGGCCGGATGAGCTGCCATTGCTGGCATTGCCGCCTTTGGGGCAACCGTTAGCGCTCGCTCCATTCACCTGCTGCTGTTGCACCTGCACCTGCTGTTGTTGAGCTTGCTGCTGGGCCTGCTGCTGGGCTTGCTGTTGTGCCTGCTGCTGTGCCTGCTGTTGCTGTTGCTGAACCTGTGCCTGTACCTGTTGCTGCTGGATTTGTTGCTGAATCTGTTGCTGCTGGGCTACGTTCGGTTGTGGCTGCTGTTGCGGTGAAAGTACCTGCGACTGCTGCTGTGATGACTGCTCTCTGTGAACACAGTTGGGATAAGCGAACACCATTTTTGTAAAATACACGTTCGAAAACAAGTGCATAATATGGTATGGACAGAATGAAACACAAGTTACTATGATGCCGCTCGCTTGTTACTATGATTGTATATGGCAACAAATAATCTATTCGGTGCAAATTGAAACACCATAGCAACTGTCAAATTTATTTCGGCACAATGTTAACTAGATGGTGGACCAGATTGCGGTTTCTAACGACAAATTCTATCTGGGCCATTATTTAGCCGGCATGTTCGAAAAGGTCGCTACGCCAAGCAAATAAGAAGATGTCTTCACTTACCTCTTGATTTGTTGCTGTTGGCTCGCGGCTACGGCGGCTACTTGATTCGTGAGGACAGTCGGTTTCAACGGTACCAGCGTATTGTGAAGATCATGTGTGTCTACTATAAGTCCATTCGGATCCAGTGTTCCGGCACTGCAATGATAATAAAAAAAAACATTTAAATTGTAGAGCTTTCTGCATAATCTTTGTTTGAAGTAAATTGCTATCACTAAATTAAAATATAATCAAAAGTGACCACCGCATCCGGGGGTTCTGAATTTGGTAAAGCGAAGTTAAATTATTATCGAAAGCTATCACGCGTTTGTTTTTGTTTCAATTCCAGGTTGTGCCGCTGGTGGTCATAATGGCAACGGCTGTTGTTGGATGTTCGGGCTTCATAGTTTACTCTAGCTTTACCCGTACGGATGTGAGGTTAGTATGCGCTCAGCATTACAACGGCTGATTATGCTTCTATATATTTGTCTTATTTCTTTTTTGTCACTACAGCTTGAACAAGAAGGTATTCCTGCATGACACCATGGACGTGATGAATCCGGAGAAAAAAAAGGTTAGTCAAGAAATTCATTTCTGCTACGGCATCTTGCTATGTTTTGATTCATCCGGGACGTATGATATTCAAAGTGATCCATAACACAAAATTAAGGCCAATTGCCATTGCGTTTTGACTGTGTCGTTAATTGCTACCATCAGTCAGGGGGATTTTTGGAACATTTAGTATGAGTCAGTAGTTCGTAGTGTTTTCACATTGGTAATGTAATGGAATTTTCTTGCCTAAACCCACTACAAGTGTACTTGGCCGTTAATAAGGGAATGAAAAGTAAACAAATTCTTCATTTTAATCCCCCTTTCTTTCGAAAATGGGAAGTTTTGTTCGTCTCAAGTGCCGGTCGCCATTGACCATCGCCGATCCGGTAAATTGCGTGCTAAAAAGCAACTCGAGAGCGAGCTAACAATTTTTGAATAATTTACATCATTCAACCTCGTAGAAATTGTTTTTTTTTTCGTAATCTAAACCCAAATCGTTCTTATTCGAGGTGGCCACGCTCTCGTGCCAATCATGTCCAGCCCACATGAATTAAGCCGTCAAGCCCTCGTCTTAGCTGGCAGCAGTCACATGATAGGTGGGAATGAATTTTCACCTGCCAGACATACCGTGGCCAGCCAGGGTCGTAACGAAAACCCCCGTTTTCCGACATCGACTCCAGACCGACATTGTACCCAGAACGATCTAACCTACTCTTCCAGCAGACAGAACACAACAGGTTACATTCGGAAAGAACGAGGTTACTAACTCACACAGCAAACCCAGCACACGTTTGCAGGAAGGGTAGCAGCAGCTATAGAGCGTTAATCCCTTTTCCCCTAACATGCACCACAATTTCACTCTCTTGCCTCTCCCTATTTGGTTAAATCTGGCCAAACTCTGGGGGAAACACCATCATTCTTACACGGGTATAACATTTTCACCTCGAAGAACTGACGGCACCTCGTACTTTCTCAGTAAGGGATACGCGTCAGGATATGAACGCTATACGGAGAGCTTCCGAAATAGGGCGTTGAACTCGAAAACCCTCGCGATTGTTGAGGACAGTGTAGCCATGGGCGTGTGTGTATGTGTGTGTGTGTATAAGCACATAACAGTTATTGTTCATATGCTCACAGCTCTTAAATGTGTTGGTGAAATCTTCTGTTAGGTGTAAGGACGAGAGGGCGGAAGTCCGGAACGACCTAGAATCAGCAGCTCCGATACTTTACCTCACATCCGATGATGTCCGGATAGCCGGAACGAAAGCAGGTCGTTCGCCGTCCTTATGGTGACCCGATATGCATGCGTTTTGGGTGTACAATTACTACCGGTAGCTATTGACGTGCTCTTTACCATTAATTCCTTCATATTATTGTATCTTCGAAGATTAAACAAATGAGTTTTATCTTTTAGTAAATTCATTAGTAGCATTGGAATTATACGAAATTAAATCTAGATTTAAACTGCATGGACGCTAATATACGGTTTTTCAAAAAAAAAAAGTAGACAGAGAAGAAGATGTGTACTAAATCCTGTTACTCCCAACAATGACGTCATAAGTTGTTCAATAAACCGAATTATGACACGCCATAAGAATTGGCTGCCTGTACCATTACCCATACAATCTTGCCCACCGATTTTTGGCTATAAATTTCTATTCATTTGTCTTCGGGGGCATACATTTCAGGACCCTCCTTAAAACGTTGCATAAACACAATCCAGGCCACACACTCCTAACAATATGCCGGCAAACGCATAAACTCTCCACGATGAAAACGCTATTGATTTTCATCCTTTCTCATCCAAAACCCCCGTTGTTTCGATCAACAACAACAACAACGACAACAAAACTCTCCCTTTTCTTGTCCCTTTTTGTAGAGATCTCGAGGTGGAGAGATTTTGCAAGTTTGCGATTATAAAATTCACTGGAACTCTGTACGCTAATGTTTGCGTTTCATGGTTAACGCGGAACACACGGATGAGCGGCAGCAGCACACGGAAGGGATGGAAGGGATTGAAAGGCATTGGGACGAACCGGGATTCAAGCATTGGAAATAGGGGGTGACCAGCGTTGGGTTAGCAGCACCGTTTTTGACGTCATCGATGGGCATATGCACCGACACACACACACACACACGGAAAGCGAGCGAGCACCCCAAAACGGAGAGCTGGTTAGTTTATTCATCCGTGGGCCTTCTCCCTCCTTATCGGCACTTGCCAAACGCATGACATCAGGTTCTGCGCATGTCCGGGGAGAGAACTTTTCCGGCTGTAGAGCAAGCGAGTTCTAATGTTGTATGTGAATTTGTGTATGTGTGATTATACGCACACACACTTCCACTTCGATCACAGACATTCTCGCCAGGCATTTGCCGATATGCCGGGACATAGCAGTTGTCACTCCTGCCTTCCTATGCCTTCAGAGGAATTTTCCTGCTATACAATGCTGTATGTATTTGTGTAAAGGATCTACTGAAATTGCTCTTAATAACAATGTTCCTCTGTGCGTCAAGTTCGCTTCCATTATGTGTTTTGCCTCAGGATATTGTCCTGGAGTGAAAAGCGTATAATACACGTTGCTTATTTTACGTATAAAGCTATAAAGGTGTGTGTGCCAGCACTCACACAACGGACTGGCGACCCACATACATAGCACGGGGACATAGGATTTTTCTCACTTGCGTCCTGGCAAGGAATGGGCGCGTGCGTGTGCGCCCTGTGACTGCTGGCTACGTGTATGTGTGTGCACCAAGCCCGTGTGGCTGGTGTTGTCATGACACCACCGGGGCACTTCGGTGCCGGATAAAGGGAAGTAGCCTTCCCTTTAGTCGTTAGGATTGGCTCGTCCAGTGCGGATATACCTAGCGCAGATCGCTCTCTGTTACCAGAGTGCACACCCTCATTATCCTTTTCCCATAGAAAATACAGATCAGAATCACTGCTAGAAGTAATATGGAGCAGTTTTTCCAAAAAGAGCCCATTTGCTTTTAGGGTGGTCCGCGGTCATTAGCATCGTTCGTTGCCTGTTTTTCTCACAGATTCATGTGAGAATCGGGGAAATTGTGTGCGTGTGTGTATGTGTGTGTTCAGTAGTGCACTTGGCAATCAGATTTTTGAATGGATTTCCATCAATTGGAAGTAAAAGCCAAGTCTTCGCATAGTTCTACAAATGGACTTGTGCATTTCTTACTAAACCCCACACCTGAGTGTATCTTTGCTCTCTTTCATCCTGCAATCGCGCCGAGCTCATCATCATCCTTCGTTCAATCCTAGCGAACCAATAGTCCCTTACAATAATGGAGGGGGTTTGAGTTGCCAAGGGGCAAGGTGCAAAGTAGCGCATAGGCATCGCCAACAACCGTGTTCCGCACACCATTGAACGTGCACACCCCAAGAACAACTACCACCGTAAACCAGGCGCACACTTGCAAATGGTGCGCGCGTTTCATATCGTCGCCGGATTCCGGGGAATGTAGCGTGGCATACACACACACACGCGCAAACACACCCACTGAACGGTCCTCGAGACACACTCTCTTTGCACACTCTGTGCACTGTGGGAAGTACGCAGTTAAGTGAGCTTTTCTTCACGCCAAAACCCGCTCCCTTCATTAGTGTGTGCGTATGTGTGTGTGTGTGGGAAAGCGCGAGGGAGGCGTGTGCTCGCGTTTTTTCGTCGCAAAGCATTTGCAGGATGATTCCATTTGTGCAAGAAGTAGTCGAAACACAGTGCCAAAAAGGTGCGACCCCGCAAGAGTTGTCCGCTAGTTTTGCCGATCTAGACGAGTTCCGTACCACGGGGATACGCCATTTTTCTTTGGAGAATGTACCAGTGTGATATGGGGTAGCAGAAGTGAGGGGAACACACATGCGGGAACTAGTGAAAATTTGGTACGGAATTCGCGTGCGAGGATTATCTCAATTGGGCGCTCGCAGAACCGTGCCTGCAGACATGTCAGATCTTCTTCAGTGTTTCAGTTCAGCGTCGCTCGGTCCGGGAAGTTCCGGGAAGTTTTGGGACGCTTACATGGGAACGCTCTCCTCTAGCCGTCGATGATATTGTCCTGTCACAGCAGTACTTTTTGCCTAGTTTACTGTTGTTTCAGGACATTTCCACCGACGCTAGGGCTTTCATCCTTCCATCCAAACCACCCCCATCACTCCAATGATATGCATCCGATTGTGACCTGGCCTGCTCGGTCTGTATATATTATATCGTCGCCATCCAGAGTTCGACGGAGACCTCACTAGGATTACTACCACGGGTCTCTTGTGTGTTTTGTGCTTCTGTGTGTATATATGTATGTGTGTGTGCATGTGTTTATGCCCCTGTGAGGGCACTTCAATCACGAGCAACTGCCCGAAAACAACACCATGCAATATAGCTCGTGTCCCGGTTTTGTCCTCACCGTACCAGTTGGAGGTTACGGTTTTGAAGGGACTCTCTAATTGGATTAGGCGCTTCTAACATGCCCAAGTAGAGTTCGATCGACATGCAGAGATAAGCCCCGGGCCCTTGTGTGCCACTGTGGATTAACGACATCAGGCTGCCATTGGGGGGAAATGACACGATGATATCCCCCCACGGAACACAGCGCGATGACACACACACACAGGGTGTGCATTGAGCCAAGAAAAGAAAAAAGGAAGAATAGACGAAAACCCAAAACGACTCGTACAGACCAACCCTATTATTCAAGATGGCGGCGAAACAGGCACTCCATCGTAGTGTTTCACTCTCACCGACAGGGCGAGCCAACCCAGCCACACAGCTCTCTGTGCACTGTTTCGCTTGCTCTCCCTTGGACGGTTCTACGTTTGCCTTTAGCATTGGATATTTCCCATCATCCTAATGTCGTCGTCATTGAGAGCTTACCCGTTCCGTACATGAAGGAGCAAGAAATTCGCAGAAATGTTCGATCCATGCTCGAGACTCTTTGCCGTTGCAGCGAATGTCCTCGCGTCGTCCTGCGAGGAATCGGTGAAGAGAAACGGAGCACATGATGCGGTGGAATATGGCGCGTGCAGCCACCCCTGCAACCACCAATGGGACACAATGGGCTGCGTGTGGTTGAGCGGCACTCGACAACCCTCGCGATTATCGATCTGTTCTTACTATATCCGGACACCCGGATCCGGAACAATACACACGGTGTGTTTTGCGGCATAAGCCTGTGCAAGTAGGAGACGCAAACCTTGAGACAATGGATGCAACCGTGCTGAAAGCGGCATATTAAAGACGCTATTTGACGATTATTTCAATAGCACTCACTGCATTGAAGAGGAATTCTGAGACTGTCCCTAAATTGTGATGGATACCTAGAAGCCTAGCTGTCTGTTGACTTTGAGATTAATAACCACTTTGACATTTCAATGACTTTCTAGCATACACGGCATCTGGTCCCCGAATATCCTTTGCTCACGTGCATTTTATATCCCAACTTTTTCGAGTGTGCGTAGCCAAGCCCCCGCGTTACAGAAATAGGTAGTGAAGTTATTGATTTCTGTCGAGAGTAAGCGAGTAGCTCTGTTAGGCAAATTCTAAATTCAAAAAAAAAAAAAACAAATTGGCATACGCGATGGGACAGGGGACTGTATTTTTCCTACAAGTTCCTGCGCTTGTACAGGTTCAATCTCCAGAATCAAGGATTTGTGCTGGATAATCAGAAGGATGCTGATGAAAAACAATCATCCGGAGTTCCCCGGATATATACGCCTCTGGCAACATTAAGCAGGCCTGCCATCTTCTTCACCGGCTCGCACTGTCGAGATACAGGGTCTATATCATATAGCGACAGACGAGGGTACGGAGAGCGTGGCCCTTTAATTGAATATTAAAGCCTACGGACACGACACACACACGCACGCACGCACACCACGAGACATCAAAGGACTTCTCTTTTTCATTACGTCCGTCCCTTCCTGCTGGTACGTCCTGCGGCCGCCGCCGATGCGCATACAAACAAAAATCCGCGATCCAGCGCGCACGCAACTCCCTCCCGACAGAGTCCCATGCGAAAAAGATGAAACGACCTCACTGTCATTGTACACGCGCTGTTTATTATCTTCGAACAATGGCTCTGCGCCCGTGCTATACGGTTCATTTTGATGTTGGACGGGAAATAGGGACACACACAACCCGCGCAAAAAGGGCTGCATTTTCGCAAAGAAATTAATCAACAGCGAAAGCTACCACCAGCAGACAAATTTCACCATTTCACCGGCTACGCCATTCATCACCATCCAGGTGGACATGGGGGAAATAAAGCCGATTCCTGGAATTGTGTCCTTGCCGGCTGGCACTGAGCACGCTGGGAACCCGTTTACGACTCTCTATAGCCCTAAGTGCTTTCCGTTCCCATAGGATATATGACATGGTATAATAGAATTTTATTTTTAGCATCGGCACACCACCGCATGCATTTGCAGACGGGGACAGCTGTGGGAGGGGATGAGGGAATGGGGGTGATTTTCTGAAAAGCGTATATATAGAGTGGAATAAACGAACGAATAAACTAACGCTGATTACTTTTCATTTGTTATTGGAAGAAACATGCGCACTAAGCTGCTGTTGTTTTTTTTTTGTTTATAAAGCTGTTGTTTCCAAAAGAAATGGAAAGGAACATTGACCACGTAACACACGCACACACACG
>KI422737.1:33995-48559 GCA_000473375.1 Anopheles culicifacies
GTGGCCATATTCATCCCTCATCCTTGCTGCTGTCTGTTTGTGTGGGTATGGTGTCTATTTCCCTTCACTTTTTTAGCCCTTCCAAAAACTGCACAGGAAGGACATCGTGGTGCTATATCATTTCATTGCACCTACACTCCAAACTAATGCCCGTCTTCTTTACTATCGATCACACGACGGTACAAAAGGAAAGAAAAGAAAAACCTAACGAGGATATGGTAGAATCAGGAAGAAAAAAGAACATATACACACACACACACACAAAAAACGAGTCCTGTCAAGCTTTTCTGTATCCATCTCGTGATTGCACACCGAAAGCAAAAGAAAACGAGAATTTTCACATTAATGACAATGCTTCACGATTTTCTTAAGGATACACACACCGGCGGCGGCAGGATCATCATGCCGGCAGGGAAACAGAGCAACAAAAACTCACACCGTATGTGTGTGTGGAAAGCTAAAGCAAAATAGATAAGACTCTTCTCTGACGCCACCATATCCTGTTTCCGTTTGGTTTGATGTTCCTGTATACAGGGGGGGGAGAAAAACGAATCTCACCACCGTTGCTGCTTATCCTTCTGCCATCCCTTGTGTGACAAGCAGAAAGTGAAGGTGAATTCCTTTTCCTTTTGCTAACTCCCTAAGGGGTAATGGGAAAATCGGTAGCACGACACCGTTCTATGATCGAAGAGAGCGGGCCTTGGTTTTTTGACCAGACATATTCGTTTGGCGCAGGGGGGCTTAATATGATGGCGGAAGGATGAGAGATACTAATCGGTCATTTTCTCCGGGTTGCTCTTTACCTCGGAAGCTGTGCTGACCATCATACACACACATACATACGCACAACATCATTACCTTCATCATGATTATCGAGTCGCCCGCCAAGTGGTGGGATAGAGGGCATCCTCTCCTCAAAAAGAAGGAAGACGGATTAGCCGCACGATAAAGACGAGACCAAACATCGTATGAGCATGGTTTGACTGAGACGAAGCAGCGCTGGAGTGGACGCTTCACCAGTCGCCGTCATCCTCATCAGCATCAATGTCGTCCGGTCTTATCCGGGGAGGGTGAAGATGATGAACGGCTTCTAATTCGTCAACATCTTAACGGTGTTTTCCCGGGACCGGTTTCATCCTGTATCGGTTGAATGATACTTCTTTCCGGGTGGAAAATCTTTCATCCATTTTGCTTGCTCAAAAGCACAACACACACAACTCTAAAGCTAGCGGAACAAAATTGCCGATAGAACAAAAAAAGAAGCCACCCTCAATTTTAAGCTCTCTCCCGTACTTTCCTTTATGATGAACAATAACACGCCGGTTGGGGAGGAGACAGATTTACAAACATTTGTGTGTCAGCATAATTGTATCCTGTCGAAAAGTTGCAGCACCACCACCACCACAAAAGGCGCTTCATAATTCGGAGTCAATGGTCAGGAACTGGGTAACATGGTTGAGGAGATACGGATACGGTGGGTGACAGCGATTTATTATGCTTCTTTTATTCTTTCAGCAAAGCACCATAAAACAAATCATTCCACTCCTGGGGGGAGGGGTCCCCGGATCCGAACGGGGTTCACGCACAAAAACAGGGTTCTAATCCGTGCTCTCTCCGGTGATGTGGCAGGAGGGAGGCAAGGATAATCAAAGTATTTATTCATCGCTTGATCGATAAACAGGATTATGCAATTATGTTAGCGATTGATACACAAAACACACTCACTCACGCGCGTACGCACCGGGGAAAGACATCCGATCAGGAAAAACGATTGGAAGTAAAACACAAAAGCTTAAGGAGGGGGGCGGGGTGGAGGGTTAAGTATCTTTTCGATGAACTCTGTTTTTGCCCGGTGGGAAAAGCTGTGAAGGAAAACTCAGCAAACAAAAAGGGCAAACTTTAAATTTAATTCGTAGCACTTTAGTAACATCGGCGATGAATATCTGGTCTGTTTTTTATCGGCTTAACAAAGGTTTCATTTTAGCCATTTGATGATATTGGTGGGTGGACGACGCAGCTGGTGTGAAACACTTTGCCTTCCAATGACAAGGGTTGACACGCTGCTCATCGGCACTGCCCGCCTTGTGTTCTTGTGTCAACCAATATCAAGTTTTGTGCCCCGGACAGTTCATTAATTAATTACGTTAGCAGAACTGTGCGGCGAACGAACGGATGAATTCTTCACCAAACGAATCGGGTTTAAACTTATTTTTCTGCGCTAGTAACACGCACACGGTAATAGTAGTGGTGCTGCAACAGCTTTTCTCGCCCATGCTCTATTACTCCGCGTATTAACTATCGCGCGGGCTAAAATGTTTGCATTGCTCGCTCGCTAAGTGTTCAAAGTGTTTCCTTCATAATTAAGCTGACTTTGGCATTTAATTACATCCTGGTTTTTTTTTCTTCTTGCAGCCCCCGTCCTTATTTACTGCAGCTGCGTAGAAGAATGTAATAACATTTCCGCGCCATTTTGATGCGTTTGCTCATTCTCTTCTATGAGTTACATTTTTAATTAACGAAAAATAACACATTCCCAAAATAGTAATAACAAAAAAAGGTTCTTCAAACCCTCCACGCGCAAAGCTTTATTGTTTTGCGTACTCCCACGCACGTTAGTGATGTGTACTTTTTGTTTTTATTTGTGTGTGTCACAACAAGCCCAGCGCACTGGAATGTAATTATTGCTAGAAAAAATTGGAACTGATTTGGGGAGAAAATAAAAGCTACGATTTTAATAAAACACGCAAAAGCAACATTTAAATTTAAAGCCTGTGTTTGTGAAAGAGAAAATCCTTTTCTTCCTTGTTTGCTTTATTGCAAGCATCTTCACACAGAAAGTTGCAAAGGAAAGTGCCCAGAACATTCTCCTTTACCTTTGGGTAAACCCTTGTCTTTCGAACCCTCCCAACCGCTTTCTTTTGTGTGCAAAAGAAAGAAAAAACACAACAGCCTCCCACCATCACCACCACCATGAGAAGATTATCTCTTTGCGTCACGAATGATGGTTGCGCGTTCCGAAGGGCCAAAGACAAAAAGCAGAGCGTTACATTTTTCCACATGCGCCTCCATCTTCGTCATCATGGGTTAACGATACGCCATTCGGCAAACACTTTGGCGAGATAAACAAAACCCACCCCCGACCCCACACCGGCGTAAAGCATTAATGCCGTTGCGTGCGGATACACACACCGGTCGGTTACCGGTTAGGATGGATGTACACACATTACTTCACATTACGGCCGCAACCGAACAACATAAGCTTATGTTTATGATCGTTTCTATTCTAACTCAAAGAAGTGCCGGTTGTGAATGGATGCAAGAATGTTAAAGGACTGTGGGTGTGTGTGCTTGTGTGTGTTGGGAAACTTTGTTCCGCACACGTGAGAGTGTGAGAGGTTATAAGAGGATAATGTCGTTCTGGTCCAAGGTTCACAGCAGCCCAGCATATCATCTGATTTATGATATTAAAAATTCCACCACCACTCAGAATGTGGCGTTGCGGTGAGGAAGTGCATGTGAGATGGAAAGTGTTTGGAACAACAAATAAACAAATGCACGGTGGTATCCTTCTTGCCATGCTAGATCCTAGATCCTAGAAGCGAATCCTAAGCGATGAGAAGAAAGTCAATATGTCTGTAATGTACGGAATCATTTTCTATCCAAGTTCTAGCTAAGCCAGCTTTTATGTTGAAGCGTTAGAGAGAGAGAGGGATAGAAAATGAAGTGAAACATTAAACACAGTGTGTCGAAAAGTTAAGCAATGAAATTACTGAACGCGTTGATATGGAAGTGATTATGACTTTACGTGGAATCATAAATCTCTTGCCACGTCCGACTGGTGGTGAAGGATCAACGGCACGGATTCCATTTACAATGGCATTGATAAATCTTTGGGACGGCGAAGAACCATCCCGGGCAATACAATCATCCCCAATTTCCCGAGGACACTGACTAATGAAGCTTGGGCGCTTTTTTTTCCTACTTCACTCTACATCCTTTTAAGCTGATGATGGTTTGACGCTACACAAAAGAGTTACTACTATCTATATTATTCAATTTCAGCACATTGTTGAGGTGTGCGTGAAAAGTTACAGCAGTAGGAGAGGTGTAATAGAAATGCGTCAAATCAAGTGCATTTTCGATGGAAATGTTGGTGTGTGATGTGCAGAGGGAGGGCCAAGGATTCCACACCTCCACGTTCTTTATACTTTAATATCCTTCAACTGATTCCGTGTTTACCGAAACGCAAAGCCGATTTTTCATCTTGTGCTCGTGTGCGCTGGGAATCGATGGGTGCGAAGTCGCATTCTTCCTGAAGTACGCCAACTTGTAATCCTTGGAACTGTGGGTGTGTTCTTATCTTCACACTGTTCGGTTCACGGTTTTACGTAAGTTCAACCTTTATACGCTTCGAAACACGCTAGTTACGCAAGCACAAGGGTAGTATTCGGATAAAGAAAGCCAATGGCACACCAGGCAAAGCGAGACCCCTACTGCACATCCCGTCTGGGAACGTGTTTCTTTGTAAGTCGTTTTGCCCATATGTGGGTAGCGCGATGGTATTCCAGGAAGGGAATTTTATTGTCACTTTTCGAGCTCGTCCCTAGTACTCTCGCTCCCCCTCCCCCAAAGTCGAACTTTTCCGAACCGAAAAGAACCATCGGAAGGAAAATATCCTTGGGGGAAAATCGTCGTTCATCTGCCGCACGGATGCAGTAGAGTGTATTGGTTCCAAAAAGTTTGACGGGTTTTGCCGCTTGTCCTTTTTTCTTGTTCGTTACTCCAGCCGTTACCCAGAGATGCTGTTCGAGGTTGACGCGCGCAGCTGGCACTGCTTAGGGCCCAATGTTTTTCTCCAGCCCCAAAACTTTAAGTTCTCCCGTGGGCACAAATCGCAAATGTGCTTGTAAGTTCACTACATATAATCCAAAAACAATGTAACTGTCTCGACAAAACGTATGGTCCACAATGGTTCTGGGGGGTGGCAGGCAGGTGCACAGAAGAACATCAGGAACGGCATTGAGTTTGAAGGAGTCAACGAGAAGAGAATTAATTTGAATTCCCGTATAAATCATAACAAGCGCTCTCTCCGTTTCAATTGAGGCAACAAACTTTTGACAGGAAAATCCTTTTTTAAACATGCCTCTTATCAGCGTGCCCTAATCTGGTGGAAAACGAAAAAACGAAATCCATTTATTTCTATCTTAATTGTACACTTTGTGTAAACATTTCAGTCTCCCTCTTCCTACTCACCGTCCCAACCATTATCACGGTACGGTTGCGTGTGGCAAGGACTTTTATATGCTTCCTATAACACTGAAGCCAGCAACGCTAAAGTGCGACGGGAATAGAGAATAAAGCACGATTTGATGATGTTACCGTCATCTGACGCCTCCAGGGAGGAGAAAACAAAAATGGACGTTCATTTAACACGGCGTTGCGTCACACGATTTGATACGATGGGAGTGATAAGACAATAAAATGAAACAACTCAACTTGTAATCGTTCGAGTTAATTCCCACCGTGCCGGAACGATGTAGGTATGGCGCACGCCTCTCCTTTGGGGGATATGCGATAAGCGTAGAATATAATTTGATTTTTTTTTCTGGATTGCAATTTGTTACTATTGTAAAAAAAATGTTTTAAAAGAACAAGCGGGATTTTCGGTTTAATTTACCTGAATTTGAAAAAAATGTGCGTACAAAACGCCTGAAGGTATGCAATTGGCTCAAAACCGTATCCTTGACTTGTGGTGTTGCGTATTGTGTTTCAACGTTTATGTACGCTTATTCAACGATTTGCACTGCTTGGACTCACGGACGCCGTCTTACGAAACACGGTTCAATGACTTGTACAACACAGGGATCAGCTGGATAAACACAGCATTGACCACGTCTCAGTGTAGTGCCCCCGCCGACCTACTTCCATCGTCCATTTTATGATTTCGCACGACACGCACATATTACGACGACGCTCTTCCTGCCATTTGCCCGAATATAATGACGAAACGAGCTGGCAGCAAGCAGGAGCAGGAGGAACAAGAGTGCACACACCGCTACGTAGAAAGTGGAGCCACCAACATAAACATAAACAAATTGATCTTGAATTGAAAGTACGTGCCCATGGGAAACGTGGCACGAGACTGTGTTGTTAGACCACCGCCCAAGGCAAAGGCGGTCGTCGTTACGGTACGGGCCACCGGATGGTGGTTGGCCTTTGCATGCAACCGACATTCGTCCACATAACGACTGGCGATGATGATGTGGCAGGAGGAGGGCGAGAAATGTAGAGGACGCGCGCGCCGACTGCGAGGGTAGATTAGCTTTTCGTGACCACACTTCGGTGGTTTTCCATCGTGGGAATCCAGTGGGAAAAACGGAAGGACCGTAATGTAGTAGAACACCACCGGAAAATCACTGGATGGGAGAGTGGATGGGCCGGCCATGGAACACCATGGAACAATCACATGGGGGCATGGAAGAATGGAACTCCAAAATGAAACGAAAGACTCCTTCCCACTCTCACTCTCCTGGGAGGATGTTAAGCAATGCTTCACCAATTTCACCAACAACGATACGGCAAACGGTGGGGAAGTGGTGTGGAAAACCCCTCTGGAAAGGGACGATTCGCTCCATCAAGTACACGCAACCTGCTGCAACCACTGTTTACCACCAAATTTCCCTGACAAACAGGAACACGGAGGGGAGGGGTAGAGTTCCCGCTCATTAATACTCTAATGTTCAAATGTAAGTGAAAGTGTATAGCGTGATTTGCTTCCATTGATTTGTTTCTAGCTATGCGTAAAGAACATTCCCGACTTCACGCAAGGGAATGTATCCGTGCTGTGGAAAGCATTTGGCAACAAATTGGTGGAGGTTCTAAATTTAAGCAAAATAGTAGAAAAACTTTTTTTGAAATTATTGCTAACCGACTTCTAGGAGTATTGCTTGTGTGAGAAAAATAGTTGGGAAATTTTGACCAAATGTACAAAATTGACAATACAAATTATGTTTTAATTCTTAAGCCCCCAAAAGTAAGCAAACATTACTAATTTCACATGCAGGTATGTGATTTCGGGACACAGTTTATTTGTATTGAACAATAAGTAATTACTAATCGCCAAAAATTGCAAAGAATATCGCCAAAACTAGTCCAAAGAACATATTTTAATCTTTTTATTTGTACCTTATATACGCACAAACGCCTGAATGTATGTAAAGTCACACAATAAAAAGATATTGGTTTAAAATTTCCTACGAATTCCTCCTAGAGACGCAGTAATGCACCAATCCTTTAATTACACACCAATGTGTGATATTGGATTCGATAATGTTGTAAGCGAGAGGTAAACCCTAGCATATTGATTCAAACATGACTGATGCTGGTACGAAAGTAATGTGAAATAATTTTAATTTAATACACTCACCCACACCCAAGCGGTGTCCTTTTTTTTGTTTGCTGCTACATACTTTTACATATCCCTTAGCATCACCTTTGCACGGAGAGTTTTCATTCACCCATCATAATTTGATTTTCAGATTTCGTCGAACACAAACTACGGGGAATTAAGTTGCAAAAACAAATGTCGAGCCAATTCATCTCGCCTCCCCCTCACTTCTCCAATTAACACAACCACCTGGGGGACATTGCACCTGAGCAGGGAAAAATGATGTCGTGCTCCGTTATTATTATTATGACTGTTTTTTTTTTCTTCTTCGTTTTCTCTGCTTTACGATGGTATCAAGTTGAGAAGGAAAAATGAGACCCTATGGCAGTTCAGCTCGCTCTGGAACGCGCCACAATTTAAGTCCGTTTAATTTTCATCCTCTTAAATTATTCATACACCCGGTGGTCTCTATCTATCTGGCTCGCTTTGTTCATCCTGTCGGTGGTAGCTGACGAAAGGGATCATCTCTCTTTGGGAAAATATTATAACGCACCACACGAAGAATACGTTTCGGAACGCGTGCTCACCATAAAAAGGCGGATTGTAAGCATTCATTAATAGCGATCACCAACCCACGCAGCACGCGATGCGGGGTGGCAAATCGGCAGTGACTATAAACGAATCCATCCTTCTGCTTTCATGATTTCTTACACATATCTCCGGTGAAGCGGGTGGTTTATGCTTCTGTCTTTGATGCGAAACCCGAGAGCACTCGTTTGCAAGTGCACAACAAAAAGGTTCGCATATAAAAACCCAACCAAAAGCAAGCTAAAGGATTTTACGAGAGATAAGGCGAAGAAAGGCGCAGATTAGTCAGCATATTTCAGGACGTGTTTCTGCAAACTTTGCCAAACATTGTTTTTTTTTTTGGTTTCCGATTTTTTCTGTTTTCTGTTTCTGTTTTCTTAAAACGATTCGAAAGAACACTGAAGTATGCAAAAAGCGAAACTTTTGCAAACACAGCGCGCATGTGGAAATAATCGTTTCTGAAGCAACAGCGCGTCGAGTTGTATATATTGTGGAAATGTCATTCCTAATTGGGTCTCGATTGTTATGGGCCCTTCTCTGGTGGGATGGGCCCATGCTGCGTTCAACAGGCCTTTTTCGAACTTAAAACCATTCATCAGTAACGCGTGTGCGTTTGGAACATTGAAACGTGTGACCGTGTGTGAGGATCCAGCAGGTTTTGGGTGGGGTTTTACATTAATCCTTCCATTACTTGCCGACCGTTACGTGTGTCTATCCGTTCGGACGTGAGTAAAAAATTAAAATCCAACTCTGCACCGAACCCGTGATGGTTCGCTTTAACCGGGAGTTTTTGTCTATTCCAACCAAAATGCGACCGTACAAGGGGGAAAAGGATCTTCACATTCGGATGGAGCATGGCGAATGGGTGGTGTGGTTAGAGTAGAGTGGGCTTGAATGTGCCTGTACACACAAGCATCCTTCTTAATCCTTCGACGACTTGGGGAACCCGGAGATGCCCGGACCTTTTTCTTCATCCACATACATGCCGCACTCATACTACATACAGCAGCTGACTGAGAGGAATGAAAAAAAGAGCAGAAATGGACGACATTAAGATTAAATGCAACCTTCGGAGTTGTCCGTGCGGAAAAATCACTCGGAAAGCTTCTCTTCCGTGCTGCGCGTGCAGTCAACCACGGATCTCATTTCTTCTCGGAAATAAATTCCATGTCGCCGTGTGTCCGTGTGCGTCTGCCATTTCTGATTGCGTTTGTCACACTGTGTGTGTGTAGAACATATTTTCCTGCTCTGTATCAAACACACACACACACACACGTATAATTTTATCACAGCCTTACTATCGTTCGGGGGAGTAATAGCAGAAAAAAAGTAATGTGAACCCATCAGCAAACTCTACACAACAGGTTGCTTCCTTGGCAGAAATGCAAATAATCCAGTACTTTACCATCATGGCAGTTCCAAACATACAGTGTAAGACAGAGATGGCTTGACAGTTGCAAAGCCACAGTTGACGACGGGCGGTATCTTTTGTGCCTGGGCTCGTTCTCTGTACCTGGCATGTGGTCCCATCGCAATCTTCGTTACGCTATCCCCCATATCACGCCTTCGTCCACACGGTGGAGCCTAAATGTGTAGGCAGCAGAAGCGTTTCTAGTTGGCACTAAACTAAGGACGGATTAAGAACGCAGTAGGTAAGATGGGATAGGTTGAGTTCTCGAAACCGCAAATTAAGACCTTTATAGCCCCCGCCGTCACTCTTCACTGCTCTCTGTGTTCTTGGGACATGCGACACAATTTGTTGCGAGCAGAATTCAATGTCGCATTTTATATATTTCAATGCCCAGAGCTCAGGCTCCGAAATTAAGCAGAAACGATGTTCCTTCGATGGTAGTAAATTTATTAAACATGTTGATAATGGATGTTACAACTGTGACATGCGAATTGCATACATTTAGGCGTTTTAGTGCCTCCGATGATGTAGACACTTCACACTACAAAATAAAGTTGTTAATATATACTTTAACAACCTTCACAAGGATGAATCGGTTAATGCTGAATGAGTTACTGTTTTACTTTTCCCACAAACAGGACCCCCAACGACAGTAAAGAGTAATCATCAAACATTAATAATGCTTCCAAACGAACTGGCCTCATTTCTGTCCACCGATAAGCGTATGTCTGGTTAATGACAACTGGAACGAAAACTAGGAAAAAAGGTGAAACCCAACCAAGAGCGAGGAAATTTGCTATTATGTTTGGCTTTCGGAAAAAATAGTCCACCAACACGAGAATGCAGCACAACCGCGCACACACACACACACAGAAACGCTTCAGAACTATTGCTGACAGCTCGATGGAGCGAAAAGCGGGCAACTTAAGCGTGGGTTGGTTGTTGGGGAAATTAAACATTCAGCGAGCCAGAGAGCATATTTCCACCAGAAACGTGCTTTCGCGTGGAAAACTATCTTTCCTTTTCCTCCCATTTCTTAGTGGCCTATCTGGCACGGAACATTCAACTCCTGTTCCGTTTAAATGGTGGAAGTAGATTTAACTGGCATTTTTAGTTCTTCTTCTACTTCGGGCATCCTCAGCGGTGTGACACAGAGAACGAGAATGTGTGTTCCGGTGCATTTTCTCTACAATCACAGACACGATACACAACACGCTCAAGTTGTGCATTTTATTGCAGTTTCAGCATTATCATTATTACCTCCAATATTTCGTGTAGGTTTTGATTTTTCCACAACCCACACACCCACCGAATGCACTCCCGTTCTCTAATGAGGTCCGAATTTTCCTAGCCTTTTCCTTCGGTGCATTGTTGTTTATCGAACATTCCAAACGGTTTCTGCAAACAGCAGTTGCGCGCGTAGGAAGCCATCCATTCGATGCTCGTTAAACTTTTCCATCAACTCCACGTGATACCCACGTTCGAATACTGGTGGTCTGTTGTCATAAAGATAAGTGAAAATTGGCCTCAAAATTTACTCCTCTTTTTCCAACACCTCCCCCTCTGGACGTGTGAGGGCTAATTTTATACATTGTTTACTAAATGGACGTGGGTTCTTTTCGAGCTCACACTCAGCAAATAGAAGGGAAAAATCAAATACGGTTGGCTGATGGTTTAGTGTTTGACATGTTTATAATTGCATTCCAAACTCATCGTTCAACACGATGATGCAAATGAACGAATTTTCCGGTAGAAAACAGACGGGGAACTAACAAAGAAGTTCCTCCAAATCCATAAACACTGATCGCCATTTTATTAAGAATTCGTAGCCATTAAACACAACCATAATGTCATAACTAGGAAAAGTTTTGCG
Source organism: Anopheles culicifacies (assembly GCA_000473375.1). Classification (NCBI taxonomy): domain Eukaryota; kingdom Metazoa; phylum Arthropoda; class Insecta; order Diptera; family Culicidae; genus Anopheles; species Anopheles culicifacies. The sequence goes on from KI422737.1 coordinate 45,255, forward strand.
TTGCGCGTGAGTATATCAACGTATGCCCGGTACAAATGAATGCACCTAATGAGAGCTTTGACTCTTGGACTAACACACAGCATGAATTATGCTGTTGCTACTTACCAGCTCCTTCCACAGCAGGCGGAACAGGCCAGTTCGTACGATTGCACCCGGTTATGAAATCGATCAAACTTTATCGATTTTTAACACCCCCATCATATTCTTTGTGTGCTTGGTTGTCTTTTTTCCCTCTCTCTCGCTCTCTGGACTAGAGGAAGCGCCACTGTCTCAGTTGGAAAATGGAAGGACCACATAAAACCGACCGAATACACTTCCATAAACCATATTTGATTACTCGAGCACGGTAGTAAAGTAGTGGTCCCGGGTCGCATATCAAGAAACGACCATCATAAAATCTTCCACCTCAAATGGTACTAATTTTGGTCCTGTCGCGTGACAGTCCCACAATGACAATGTATTCCTCCGCGTTTGGTGTTGTGATTTTTTTGGGGTTTGTTGGGAAAGGACTCGAAAACAAACACTGTACGACGGTATATCCGTATGTTTATTGCGTTTAACCGGGATATGGAAGACCAAGAATGTGAATTGATTTTAGTTGCGTAGCGCGTGTTCGGTAAGGTTTCGGTAAAAATAGAGACACGTTAGACAACGTTACCTGGACGCAGTACGCCAAAGGAAAGGAATCTATCTATAACGCTTGCCCCCTCTTACTGATGGACCGTAGCAGAAAACTGTGCAGAAAATATAGTTCGACCTCGCACCGTTGCTGCCAACGAAAGTTAGACGACGAAGCAAACCAAAAATCAACAAAACGAACCATCCATTTAGTTATTACTCGACAATATTTTTTTGTTGCGCCTCCTGTATGGCCATCCTCCCGTGTGACACCAACCAAACAAGCCGCGTACCGTGAAGGTGTGCTCAGGTCATGAAGAAGATGGGGGGGGGGCTCAGAGTATATGCTTTTTGAATCACTGCCAAGTTGACAGGAGACATGCCACCTCCGTGTGTCTGTCGGTGTTTGGTGGTACCCGGGACGGAGCCAGAATCACAACCCGGACACAGCCAAAGCCATCACGAGAAAACAGACGGATAAACCTCACATTGATGGCGTGTTGTTATATCACCGTTGTCATCATCAACGTTCGTCGAACTTTGGCGGTGCGGTACGCTCCCGGGGACACCATCGATTTTGAGTACCAAACCACCCTCCTCCCCTAAGAAATGATTTCGTATAAAATTATCCCAGCTCTCAGCACGAACCCGAACCCGAGTGTGCGAGACGCCCTCCGAGGGAAAAAATTGCAACTGAACAGGGGGTGTTGTGCAGAGAGGTACCTCGGGACCATCAAATAAATCCTCGAACGTCGTCGTCGTCGTCCTGCTTCTTAAACCTCGCTCACTGTTGCCTGATGATTTATGGCTGCACTTGAAAAACGTCTCACAACGTCTCTGTGTACCGACCTGGGACGAAGAATTCGCCAACCTGCTTTTAAATGATACGTTGCTTTGGCGAATCGAAGCTCTTTATAATTTTGGCATGGATGTTTGTCCCTTAGCTAAGGAAAATGGGCACACACAGAAGAAAAAAAGATAGAAAAAGGGCTGACGGTGACATGTTCCAATGCACTCTTGTGCTCTGATGGGTCTCTCCTTGCAAAATACAGAAGAACAAGAAAGAAAAAAGAGCAGACTATAAACTCCTACTCGTGTGAAAAACAATTTCTAAGGAAGCCTTTTCTGCCACGAGTCTTAGGTTCCAGCTGCAAGATATCCTGCATTCCGATTCGGAACAACCGCCACAGGATCTGTACGATTTGGCAAAGTGGCTCAATGAAGGTAATATTAGAAACGAAAAATACCGAACCTACAGTGTACATGGGATTAAGAGGAAGGAACACTGATGACGTTCTAGAACTGGTGGAGTGGAGTGGCGCGCAGGAAAATTCCATTTGTGCGACCGTGTTTCGGCAATGTCGTCGGTCTTCGGGATCTCGAGGCTGTTCAACAGTTTGGTGGCGGGAGACAGAACGAAATTCTTCCAATGGCTTATCGCCATTGGAACGTTTCTTGAAGGTGGAAAATGTATCGCTGCAAAATTCACTCTCACACAGAAATGTACGAAAGGTGGGGTACAGCAATTCGCATCGAACCGAGAGGAAAGAGCATTCCCGGGGCCTGCACAACATGGCGTGCGGCAGTTCTTTAAGATTTCTCTGCCGTTCGGGGAGTTATTTTCACTCCGTTTCACAGTCAATTTTCTACAAATGATGTTGTTACTGATTTGACAGACATCCTGTGTGTACGCCCCACTTCGTCTGTCATTCGGGAGTCTTCGAAAACACTCAAACGCTACACTGTTGGCTTTCCTCCTCCATCCCGAGAGTGTGCACGTAACCGTAAAACACCGAATGATGAAATATTTCACCGAAATCGCCCATTTTCCTCAGATTCAGGTGCTAAGGACCCATTGTACCATTAGGGACTGGAAGTGACATAGGGGGACCGGTTGGTCCATTCCACCCCGTGAACTAGATGCTTCATCACAGCATCAAGCACCAAAAGTCGTTGGGAAAGGAATCAGCTACGCAGAAATACATACGCACTCGGAAAAACAAAAACAATCTTCGGGTGCTTATGATGATGTATTGTCCTTGACAGTTTTCGGGCGTTCGCGTACCGTACCGTAGTTCCCATACGGCTTTATAAATGTACGATCAGCTCTGGATGTAATGGAGCGTGTATCAAATTGATTGGAAGGAGCAGATTTTTCATTTCTTACCACAGTACAACAATTCATTGCAGCAGCAGCTGTCGTTAACTGGGGTGGGGCGGGCTTATGCTTTATGTCATCAACCGGAACCGAGCGAAAGCGAAAAAAGGTTTATTCCCCCAGAAATTATGCATATACGCATGAAGGAAAGCTATTTCTGAAGAAAAGCAATAATGTTTTGTGTACGATACTTCTTTATTCTAATAGGAGCTCTTTTCTTTAAACCAACCTATTAGATTTTCCACGAATTTAAATGTGTGCCCTACCACGACTGGGGACCAAAAGCTCCAGGGTGCAACTTTAATGTTTCACGTAACCGGAAGCCACATTTAGTTAATACTGGATGAGAGTTCTAGTTATACGATGAGCTGTCGGAAGTCTGTCGGATGTGGTAATCTAGTAGCAGCGCAGGGCCTCATATGGTTCCCTGGGGCCTATCCGTAAAGCCCATTCTAGTGATTAATCAGCGTAAACCGATACGATTAATCAATTGGAAGAATCCATACATATTGCCATGTCTCCCGTACAC
>KI422737.1:50884-61600 GCA_000473375.1 Anopheles culicifacies
CTCCAGTCATCGGACAGACGCTGGAATATAAAAGTTTACTCCAAGAACATGCGAAGGAAAATAGAGTACGGTGACTTGACGATGTATTTATAGACCCCACCTTCCAAGGGGAAGCCTTACGAAGATACATTCTTCCTTTTAGAGCCCGCAATCTTTACACACACACACACACACACACACACACATACAAATGTGTTCTTGTTCGTGACAGTGCGGCTACAAGAACAGCCTAGAAGTTGGCGGTCTTTACCACCTCCGCTTATAGTCGAACGATAATCGGCTAATGGAAGCTTGCCAACTGCACTCGAGCAATGAACACACCACATGCACACGCTACGCCACGGTACAGGAAATGGGAAGCAAATAGGCAATGTAACCCGGTCGAGAAGCGAGTGGCAGAGAGAGCCCACAATGACCTACCTTCGCCCGGAGGCTCTACTAGAGTTAGTCGAGCGAACCTGTCGGCCGTGTAGGCGCTTTTTTGCCTGAGGATAAAATCATCCTACTGCAGAGTGCACTTTGGAAAAACTTCCCACTTCGCACACCTCCTGTTTTTCAATTCCGGTAGCGTTCCCCAATGCACCGGTAATTAAATTTTCGCTTACATTCACATCCCTTCCCTAGCTTCTTTTTTTCTTCCATGACTACCTCCATCCATCCACGGCTCACGTGGCGTTCTATGTTCGGTACGGTTGACAATGACGAGAACCCCGATGTGGCACAGCGTTAAAGCCGAAGGCCACTGGCAAAAATAAAAGAACGACAACTCATTTCACATTCACCTGTAAAATCAACCAACCATCGACGACCCGGATTGCTTATGGTTTGTTAGGTTTCTTGCCATTCTGCAGCTCACTATAGCGTCAAAGGATCGACGAGATATAGAATGTATAGGTCCGTGTGTGTGTGTGTGTGTGTTTTTACTGATATCCTGCCCACCCAGTGCTTGGCACTATCGAATGAATAAGGTTCCCGTTTCCTACTTTGCATGCACCAACACCTTTCCCTTCCTTTGGCCCCCTGCATGAATATATGGAAATAATAATCCAATTTAAAGCGGAACCTTCATCGGTAGTTCATACCGCGAGAATGGAAGCGAAACTTGCCCGAAAGGTATCTTAGCTTACCGATGCCAAGCACCGACCTCTGGAATTAAGTTACCCAATCAGCACGCTAGTTATTGGATAGAACTTACGCCTCACCCTCAGTCGGGTTCCTTCCTCCGGCGAGTGTGCTTTGTACGGTTTCGTTACCATTTAGCAGTGAACAGAACACAGCACTCGGAAGGTAGACACTTGTAAGTTTTCGCGTCACGACGATGGGCAACGTGACGATAGGGCCTTCTCCCCCCAGGGGGGAAAGAACTTGAACAGAAGAACAGAACTTCCTTTTTTTACAACAATGGCCACCACAACGCACACACAACGAGGAGAGAGGTCCCGTTTTGAGTCCCCTGTGTGGAACTTTCTAGGTTAATACGTTTTAATCTCATAAAAAACGAACAGGAAACACCTCATCGTTGAATGGCTTGGAGCTGGATGCTATAAAAAGGACTTTTCTGTGACGATAAAACTACGAGAACAAATCGAACATTGTGCGGCTGGACCATTTTCTTTTTTTTTTGCTCACTTTGTACTTAAACCTCCTCCTACTCTTGTGCTCTAGGCAGCAAACGCTTTTGATGATTTGCAACAAAGAAGTGAACTTTTAAAAAAACCCACTGCATCCACATTAAAGCGATGGGGGACAGGGAAACTGTGGCCGGAAGCTATAATAAGCAGAGGAGTGTAATGGAGGATGGGGCAAAGGATTGTTAAATGGTGCAACCATCCTATCCAACACATCATGAGAAGTCAATTTAATCGCATGCATGATGGTTGATTTTTAGCACATTTTATAGCGGTGCCACTCATATACAAATTAGCCTGAATGTATGCAATTCGCATGACTCGATGTAGTTTTTGTTTTTTTGCATCCAGCCAATCGGGTTTAGTTGTGTACTTTTTATTTAGGTTTCTTATCAATATGTTTATAGGTGCTTTATATTCCTGTGCTGTCTGTCTTCCGATATACCAGAATCGGCACGACCCGTGTTTTGCCGTGCTTTTTTGGATCGAGATCAAATAAAACGCGCAGTGGAGTACGCTTCCATAAAGGAAACTCTCTGTGGTGTACTGGATGTGTCGAAGGTTGCCCCCACACCAGTTGTCGGTACTCTTCTGTACAGCATAGTTTGTGTTATTCAACCCGTCCTCCCCCGTTGGTGGGGCCACCCAGAACTTCCTTGAGCGATCAAAATTTATTTATTTGTTTTAGTCCGATAAACAAACTTGCCCCATGTTGCAGATAGTAGTTGCGGTAACGTCAGGACTCTCGTTTTTGCATTTTGATAGTCCCCGCTCAGTCGTACACCCTTGCTGTTCGAACCAAAAAAAAAAACCAAGCGCTCATCATCCGATTTCGTGCCGCGGGGTCACAAGTTATTGATTGCACACACAAAAAAAAAAGACGCGCTACACAACACTCATTATTACACAACAATATGCCCCGCAAACCGCAAACACCTGATCGGGGTGGTTCCGCCGTTCTGGAAATCGCACAAATCCGATTTCGATCCCAACGCCCTAATACTAAATACACACACGCACACGTTGGTTCGAGGAAAACAATCCCACCCACCCAGGATGATGTGTTGTGTTTTGCGTACCGAAGCATCACATCATTGAGCCGATTTTCCGCTGACAATTGGATCGCAGGATGTGGATTGGGTGCGCATTATTGCTTCTTGATGTGCCCCGTGTTGGACGGACTTTTATTGCCAACCGTGCCAACTACCGTCAGGTTCAGTTTATCCGCTCCCAAAAGGCTTCCACCCAACCAACGGTTGCTGGCAGATATTTGTACGGCTTTGCATGCTCATAAAGCAATGAAACAGGCCACCATGAACTGGTCGCCACTGTTTGACATTTTGTGCTGATGTAATGACACTGTCAAAAGCGAAGGATCACGTTGACGAGCCTCGGGTTAAAATGTGTTGTTGCGAGCGAAAGATTTGTAAAGAATAGTGTTTCATCACTGCGTATCGAGCCCCATTGTTTCCCTTTTTATTATTATTCTTATTATTATTATTGAGTTATTTTTGATAACTTCCCTCTGTTTCCCTCTTGCTTTATTGCAGATTTTGGTGTACAACCAAAAGTACGAACCCAATGCGGAACTGAGCCAGGCGCTCAGCTATCGCGAGGAGTATGAAAAATTGGACAGCAAATAGATCAATGACAGACGAACCCGCTCGGATTGGACACATGGCTGATCTCGCCCCTCTTCAAACCTCTTGAAAGACCTCTTTCATCTCACGGGACAGGATGAACGAACACCAGAGCAGCATGTGTACACACGCATATGAATAAATATAACTAATCAATCCGTCATTACTCCCCACTCCGCGGGGTGAATGCACACACGCTTCCTCCCTCCCCGCCACACTCGTTGCGGGCTCACACTATGGTGTTGTGTATTCGATTGTTGAGTGTAGCAAATAATGTAGAACCACTTGAAAACAAAAAAAAAATGTTTAATTGTTTCAGCAGAGATGTGCATTTGCATTTAGAACACGCTTTGCATCTTCAATGTGCAATGTGTGCAATGTGCGCTCGTACATTTTTGCTAGCGTTTATCAGCACAGCATGCTGATAGAAGAAGATGAAACCGCCACATAAATGCACACAATAAATACAAATCGATGTTTCAACCGTTCAACCCAACCCATACACAGTGCACGAAGTGAAAGAAACGCGTCACACGATTCGACATCAAATGAATAGAAAAAGAAACACGTCACATGTGTGCATGTCAGACAGCATCTGCTGCTGCTGCTGTTGCTGTCACTGCAAATTGAATGAATTAATCGATTGATGCGAGCACACTTCCTGCTGCACGGTATCAAAACCCCGGGACCGCATACACACAGACGCATTCCTTTGGTGAATTATACATTAGATAAGGTTGGGGTGAGATGAGACGGCGTGGCATTGGGGGGGTGGTGGTTAAGTTGAGTTTCAAGAAGTCAACAGAACACTGTAGCACCCTTGATTGAAGATCCCACAAGACTTCCCTTTACCGTGTGTGTATGTTTGTGTGTGTTCCCGTCTCCACAAAGAGGCTCCATTGTTGTGAAGGCTAAGAACATCTACTCCTCCACATCTTCGTACTCATCATCATCATCATCAGCATCGCGTCGTCTGCGTCGTTCGAGTTGTTCTCGTTGGTGGTATCAGAATCGGGTTTCAGCTGAGGAAGCGTGCATGATGCATCACCATCACCACCACCACCAACCGATTTGAAGGTTCTTCTCGTATGATTTAATCCATCCGGTATGTGTGGCATCAGAGGCCGATCGATTAACTGCGCGCACTGAGTGTAATGATTCCATGTGGCATGTGGGGGTGATATGCTGATAAGTTCAACAGATTCAACAGCATCATCATCATCACTGATGTGTGTGTGCTATTACCAGATGATCTCAAAATGCACAATGATAAACATTTAGTGAAGCATCTCATCAGTGGCAGCATGCTGTCACTTAGCACGATGATGACTACTATATTGAGGCCGTACGTGTTATCTTTCATCAACAAAGGGAAGCGGATGAGGTGGTAGCAGAAACAAAGAAGAAAAAACAAGATGTTCTCCGAATATTAATAGCAAATGTCGTAAGAAACACTAAATGGCATTAGAAGTGACAAAACGCATTTATAATACCATAGAGTAAAACAAGCAAAACTAATGCTGATATGTTTTCTTTAATGATATTACAGATTAAGATCAAAATGAGGAGAAGCAAAAAACAAAAAGGAAAGAAAGGAAAAAAGTCGTTATGTAACTTCAACAACTTTGTGAATCCTTCTTACGGGCATGATCTCTACACACCGGAGTAGTGTGTGGTTGGCCTTATCGCCGCGATTCCTCGTATTTCGCTACACTTTCATCTTCCGGCAAAAAAGGGAAAAGAGACTTTAGCACCAAAGTTAAGAGGGAATTATTTGCGTTCTTTGCCGCAATCCTTCACCATCACCACCAACTCCTCCAACTCGACACAATTATGCTGATGAAAGGGCGCACACACGTACATAAATACAACAGCAGCAAGCAAACACAAAAAAACTAGTTCTGAAGGGTTTAACGAGCTAACGTAGAAGAAGCACAATCAACTTCTGCTCGTACTTTCACAATAATTCAGAAGTCTCCCCCCCATCGCCAGCTCGGGAACTCTGGACCTCATGTGATGAGATGGGAAAGTGGGGGAGGAGTGAAGTGCCCCAACACGGGTTTGCAAGAGTATTAATATTACGAAGAAAACGGACACGAAAGCTCGTAGAACACACTTTGTTCTGATTCATTTTCAGCTTCCATTCACTCTGGACGCGATATCCTTTGCTCCGTTTGAGTATGATTTCGCTCAATCTCTTATAGCACACGACACGATGGATGATGCTGTACACGGGGGGTTTGTTCTTACTATACGCGTACGTGTCTGTGTTATTGTGCCTGTTCTCTCTCTCTATCTCTCCCTGTCTGTCTATTTTCGCATTCACATTTCTCCTCACTTACCCAAAAGTGGCTCCGTGCAATCTATAACGAGAGAAAGAGAAGAAGGAACAAGAACGGACAATGTTTTACAAGTTTGTCTTCTTGTGGGGACGACACCGGCATACAGGTTTGGAGGGTTTGTTTGTGTGTGTTTGTGGTACGAGTTAAGTTAAGTACTTGGGGGGGAGAGGTTCGGTTGTTATGCTGAATGCATGGAGGAACTAGTAACTAAAGATGGATTGGTTTTGTGTTCCAGAAACGCAACAAACGGTACGATATAAACTATACAGCAGCAGCCAGTGTGTGTGAGTGGGTGATATTAATTATTATAAGTGTATTTGTGTTTTTGTGTGCGATCATTTTGCCAACACGACGACGCAAAACAGGATGAGTATGGAAAACCAACCTTATAAAAAAGAAAAAATAAACTAAAAACGGTTCCATTTGCAGCACCATTCCACACCACCGGGGAAAAAAAAGACGGAAAGAAGACCCACACATGCCATTACAACTAAGAAACAAAATACCACAACGAGACAGGGCAGCAACTCATTAATTAATAATTCATGTTAAATTGATATGCTTATGGGTTAGTACGTGAAAGAAAATTATAAAAAAAATACAAATTGGTCTTGAAACTAAACGCAGATGCGGGAGCATTCTAATTGCAACAACGGGCAGCAGCAGAGCAGCAGCAGCAAGGCAGGAGAGGTATATGTGCAGACATATAATACAAGAGGTAGACGAATAAAGTGTGTATGTGTACAGATACATGTAGGAATGCTTATATATAACAGCTAACCAGGCACGATTAAAATAAAGTATCCATTTACGAAAACAATCGAAAGGACAGAACATCCTTCAAGCCACACACACATTCTGGCACGATTTAAAAAAAGGATCACATTTCCAGTCGAGGGCTTTTGAGCCATTTACGTCCTTCTCTTCACATGTGTTTGAGTGGTTGTTAGTTCCATAATTTATCGTTCAACCCACTCGTATTACTTTGTGAATTCCGGGGAACACCCCTCCGAGGAGGTGGACACGCAAAACTCATAAGAATCAATTTAACCGATTTTTCTCCACCTCACCGTAATCAACACGCAACGGTCATTAGGAGGTCATGCAATTTGCGCAAACATTTGGTGCCATTCGGAAACCGTTTTTCCTGCTGAAGGTGAAAAGCAAAACGCACCAGGTAAACGGTGTGGTTTAACAATTAATCTCCACTTTCTCCTCGATACAAGAAACCCGCCGGTGCGTGTGTGCCAGAACTGCTAATCTACCCATAAGCGGAAAAAAGGTTCGCTTCGATTCTTGGGTAATCTCACATTCCCTCACACACTAAACCACAAAATCATAATAAAAGCTCGGCTCTCTTTTCGATCATTTCGCTTATACAGAACCGCCCACCGGTGGCAGATGGATTGGCCCAGATGGACGACATTAATTAACGCGTTAATTGCTATCGTGACGGGAGGCAGAAATGACGGACATTGGAAATCTTACCGTCCTGCGATCAATGCCGTACACGTGAGACGAAAAGGAATTAATGCCATGCTCAAGTATAGCCGACGTATTGCAAAATCTTGCCACGCAGATATTGATATTACATAAAGAGAGTTTTTTTTCCAAATAAAGCATAACTAATTTTTATGTTTTTTTTTTTTTTTGTAATTTCTTACACCCTACCAGGCGTCTCCATTTAGTATAACTTAGTACTAATAAAGCTTTTCTTCACTTCTTCGTACAATTCTACCCAATATAAGACAAGAACAGGACGACAACGTTTTCGTTTCATGCTAGACACATTTGTCACATCCGGCTAACCATCCACGCGCACCGCTCCCTAATGATCGAATTATTCCAAGAAACTGAGCATCCGGAAACATCGGTTCATCCGAATGGAAATATTGTCCGAGAATTAGGGGTAGAAATGTTACAGAAAACTTTCCGTTGTCCCCCCCCCCCTCCCACCTCCCCCGCCTTTTCCTTCGCTAATCAATATATGGTGGATACCGAAAAATCCAAAGACCATCATTGCCATCTCCCTAGCGCCATTTGTCGGAAATTGATGAAGCGTTAATTGAAAGCTTTACCATACAGCACAAGTAAAGGTCGTTTCAGCGCATCACCTTTTCCCTTTTCTGTTGTGGGTATTCGCCAGCTTCAAAGAGGATCTCCAACATCCAACACTAAGGGGGGGCGATTGGGAAAAAGAAGGAACGTCGTTGTTACTTTTCCTGGAAATGTTTTTTTTTTCTCTCTCTTCGCCGGAAACAAAACAAAGAGCCGATCGTTTTTCCGTTCGAGAGGATGGTAGTTACACGTCTTATAATTGTAATCACAACCATCCTAAGAAACCAACAAACGAAATATGGAACCAAGCACAACAAAGAGAATCCATCCCCGCCAATGGGAAGGAAATATTCTCAGATTGGAATTCAATTACCGTATTTCTTGCTAAACCCGCGCGCAGCAACAAGCATTTCCGTTTTTAGTACAAGAACGGTACTACAAATAGGATCTCTCACCTGCCGGACCTCCAACAGTAGGGCACTTCGGGCCGTTTTGCTGTGAGGAATGCGGTGCAGATGTAATAAAGGCGCGTGTGGGAACAATAAAAAGTCAACATGTGAAGGTGACACCATAAATAGGTGCCACCACCTGCCCCAACATCATCCCCACCCAGCCGGTCGGTGGGGCCTATAATAGAGGCACAGCTTTTCTTGGGGAAATAGAAATGAATGTCAAAGAACGTCATTTGTCCTCTTTCGCTCACTTTCCCCTCCTCCCCTTCCAAACTTATTGGGTCATTGGGTATTGGACTGCGTGAAAGAAGCTTTTCTCTGCTTACGGACAATATGATTACATTAGTGGCATTAGCTTTGCGGATACGTGATTTCGACCACCACCGGATGGCATATGAGAGCAAGAACTCTCACACAGCGGGGATAACCCGCAACAAAGCCACTAATGTCGCACTGTTCTGCTGCTTTATCCTAATCACCACACTTTGGGGCGGATGGAATGCACACAGTGCAAAGAAACAAACATTAGCCAGCCAGTAGTAAGATAAGGGGAAGAAAAAAGCACAAAACCAAAGAAAAGTGCTATTTTCCATCAATAATAAATCGTGCAAATTGCCCTCAGAAATGTAGCAGCTGCTGTTGCGTGTAATGTTGATGTGTGTAATTCAATAAATAATGCATGAAAGCTTTCCGTTTCCGCTGATTAGCGTCTGTTCTGCACAGCACCGAAAAAGGGAAAATGGGCCTTTCATTTAACTTGTTTCTTAAATGAATGATGTGTAATCTATCTGCTTTATTTATTCACGCAGAATCAGAAGAAGAAGCTTGCTGGAAATTGCGAGATGATGTCTTAAAGAGAGTTCGGGAAAATAATTTCACCCCGCCCGTCGGAAGTTGATCCTGGATATCTTGTCCAAATGGTTAAATAAATATAGAGAAAAAGGACCTTCATCGATGTCCAAAGTGTCAATCTCTAATGCTATTTCCATTTCTTTGCACGTCTTAAAAAGACATCCCCAGACACACATTCGGAGTGCCGCTCGTGCGATGGGTGGATCAAGGAAAATGATGTCCAGATTCTAACGGTTCTGTTTCCTTGTCCTCTATTGCTTATGTCTTAAGCCATCATCGGGTGGTACACGGACAAATCTTATCCTAATGTCAGGAAAACGTTTTCGCAATATGTTGCAACCATAGCAGGCAGTGACATTTCGTTTAGGGCAGCAACTCTGGTCTGAACCTTCATCATGGTCTTATTTCTGGTGTCTCACCCAGCAGCAGCAGCAGCTGGATTAAATACACTTTTTGTCATCTCTCCCATTCTACCGAAACTACTCTCCACACACGACAGACAGTACACGAGGCATCTTAACGATGATAAAGGCAGCTGGACGCAAAGCCTACCCGATACATTAAACCACCTGTGGTCTCCCGTGTTCCAGGTGTTGGCCGAATGTTGGCGTAAAGTAAGCGTCATGTATTTTGAAGCGCACGTATTTCAATTTCACCTCCAGATGTCTCTCCACTGCACCTGCTCCCTGCTGTGGCGCACGATCTGCTCTCTCGGTACATGTGGAGCATATGTACGCAAAACAACATCCTGCTCGGTTTTTTGGGAGCTGGGAAAAGTAGAACGGAAATTACAAAGACCCAGGACCGTTGCAGTCGGTTTCAGGCCATGAAACGTGTCATTCAATCATACGGCAGTGAATTCCATGAAAGTAAATAGTGTATACTAGGGAAACTGTGCAGTGCAGCTTCATTTTTAGATGACGTTGCTATGGGTACCCTCGAACGCTTGGTTAACATTTCGTCTAATCAAAAAGGGAACGCCAATGCTAACTGTGATTCAAAATGATCCCACCAAGCTTATGGTCCGCGAGAGGTGAAAACAAATTTAAGGACACGGAATTTATTGCCTTCCTTTTTTGTTATTAAAAATTACTGTTACAACTTTTCTTTACATTCAATTTAGGCGGCGTGGCTGCGGTACCCCACCAAAGAAAGAGTTAGGAGATTTTTTCGCTTCTGCCGCATGCACAATGACCAATTTTGTTTACGGCGGTGTGCATTTATTCTTTTTTTTTGCGCTCTCTCCCTCCCCAATGACGTCAACCAAGGTTTGGCTGGAGGGTGGAAAATGTACCGTGAAAGTAAAAATAACATTTTTCTTTCCTACCGAAGCCCATGTAACCGTGTACCAATGTACAACACATAGAGTCCTATCAAATTGGCCACTAAAGGGAACGGGGGGGAGCGGAAGAGTGCGACAGAGGGATCTCAATGAAAAGCGCGCGCCAACGACCGGAAAAAAGCCACCCGGGAAAAATCGCAATTCACAGGAAATTCTCAACGTGCATTGGATATTTTGGGGGACGGCGACGGCTGGCGCAGTGCGTGGAGGAGATTACCCGGACGGTTCTTTTGTATTGTTTATTTCACCCATTGCCGTCCTCCCGACCGGAAGGATCGGTGCAACTTTTATCAAAAGCTCCAAAACCGGCGTAACCGGCGAATGGTCTCTCCCTGGCCGCCTTTTGTGGGAGATTTTCATTCCGATGAAAAGTTTTGCCGTGAGTCCAAATTGAGTACACGG
>AXCM01000994.1:0-47421 GCA_000473375.1 Anopheles culicifacies
ATGCATACAGTAGCACCTGCAAAGTGTTTACTCATTAATCTAGTTGCACTCGCGCAAACTGTTGCAACATTACTGCAAGCCCCATCTCGACAAAACCGATCGGTCACGATCGGTGAATAATTATCAACGACACCCAGGAGGTGACTAAACGGAAGTGCTGGAGAATGCTTTGTAAACATGAAATTCGTTCATTAGACGCGACTCGATCATGGTGGTGTCGATAAAGGAGAGGGCCCTACGTCAAACGATTTCGCGTGCGTTGGCGTGCAGCACTGCAGGAAATGAGTTTATTTTTCCCTCGTTCTGCCAAAATTGGGGAAGCGGTCGGAAGGATGAGTAAAACGCTTAGAGCGACACCACTTAATCTCTGGCACCGCTTCGATGGCGGAAGGAAATAATCGATCGGTGTAGAATGAAAATGCAAAAAAAAAACAAACCGTTTCGCTAACCAGCCAGAACATCAGCACCACACACAATGCAGGCTAATGCGTTTTGTCAATGCGCGTTATCTTCTTCCGCGGTAGCAGATATTGTTGCGCACCCCGATTTAGACCGAACTCTGGTAACGTTGCACGGTACCCAACTCGTGCCGCTGACGTGTGATGCTGTGTTGTTCCGGTTCCGGTCACCGCACTACAAATTAATTACGAATCGCTACCGCCGTCGTTTTTTTTCTTGCTTCTTTCGCGTGTTACTATTTTTGGGTTGCATTGTGTACTAAATGCACCGGGGTGTGGTCCATTCAAGTGGTGGATGTGCGAACAGCATGGTTGCCCTTTTCGCGTTTGGCGCTACCACGTGACGGTGGATGGCCGTTTTTTTTTCGGATGTCCCCTGATTAAACAAGCTTCCGAGGGGGTGGGGGCGAAGGAGGGTGGTAAAAAAGGGCGCAGTAGTTGGCACCTAGTTAGGGTTTGCTATTAAAAGCGCATTCCCCATTAGCGCTGCACCGTCGGATTCGCTCGATCGCTCGTGAAGAGGCGACCATCGAACGGGACCACCGGTAACCATTCGCCGTCGCACCGTTGACCGATGCAAAGTGGCTCAAGTGACAAGTTTCCCGGGTAAAGTCAATGGCAAGACCAGTCGTCACCGTCGATGCCGTCCTGATAGCTCGCGTGATACGTTCGATGACGAAAAGTGCGAATTGATTGCGTTCTTGAGCGTGTGTGCGTAAATAGCTAAGCGTAGGATCAAGCGGCTGTCGCGGATTGCTGAAAGTTGTGCAACCCCCCTTGAACCGCACACATCTCAAGTGCGTCTGGCACGGGGTCAAACGGGGTGCGATGAAGCGTTTTGTAAGTAAGCGAAAACGTCACGGCAAGCGTGCTTGTTTGTGTTTGGTTAGCGATCAGCAGTGTCAAGCAGAGGGTCGAGGAAGGGTGTTATACTAGCTTTATGGGTACCCCATTATCGTAAGGATACTAATCGAATTTCATTATAGACTATAAATATGGTGGCGGAAAATAACATTCCGCCTAGCGCGTTGAACGAACTCAGCTCCAGGGCGGGCGACTCAGACACGATCTTCCTCCGTGGATGACGCGTACGGCCAAAACAGACGTGCATTCAGTGGGGCGGTCGTGTCTTACGCTTCGTTTCTCCGATGACGGTTTGGCACCCGAACGGTGCGCGGCGCGAATCCACGATTGGTTCGAGGCGTCTGACGCTGACAATCGTGGCTTGGCCGAGGGACGGTATTATCACCTGTGGCAGCAAATCAACGCCCCGTCCTGTGTTATCTCACCTGTGCGATGAAAACGAGGCGTAGAATGTTTGTTTGTTGTTAAAAACTCTCTTGAGAAGGTGGTAATTGCTCACAGATGTCGCCACGTTACTCGTTCGGTGTACAATGTGTGCGCCAAGTGACACAGCCAGTGACTATATGCCTTACAGCGAAACTCTGTTGCCACTAAACAACCATACTAATTGTTTGCTCTTATTTATGTTTTCTTTTTCTCTCCCCTCCTTATCCAGATGGCAAGAAGTTTTATGGATCTGATCTGGGACTATGCGGTGTTCATTGTGTTCATCATATTCTCCACCCTGTTCCCACTGTGGGGTCGCTTTTTCGGCAAGAAGGAGAAAACCAAGGCCGACTATGTGTTCGGGCTGGGCACCATATCGATGGGTGCCATGATGCTGTCGATCGCCCGCGGTACCCTTGGTGTGCGATCGTTTCTAGGCTACCCGAGCGAACTGTTCTACCGCGGTTCGGCCATGTGGGAAACGCTGTACGGCATGGTGACCGCTTATCCAGTGGTGTGCTTCATCTTCATCCCGGTTTACTTCAATCTGGGCGTGACGTCCGTTTACCAGTATCTGGATCTGCGCTTCAACAGTCGCCTGGTGCGATGTCTCGCATCCGGCACGTACATCGTACGATCGCTGCTTAATCTGGGCGTCACGGTGTACACACCGACCGTAGCCATGAACACCGTCATCGGCATACCGTACTGGGCATCGCTGATCGGTATATCAGTCATAAGCATCGGGTTCAACCTGCTCGGCGGTTTGAAGGCTGCGATTACGGCGGATGTTATCCAGGGCGTGACAATGATCCTGATTTCGTTTGGCATTATCGTACAGGCGATGATTACGGTTGGAGGGTTCGATAAGATTTTCACCATTCCCGCTAGTAACGGTAAGATTGCGAGACTTCAAGGTGTAGACAAGTTCGTTATTAATTCTAACCCGTTTTCCAGGTCGTTTAAATTTTTTCAACTTCACGGGAGATGCGACGGTACGCGTAGACACGACATCCGCCTGGCTTGGGCAACTGTTCATGTCCCTTAGCATATTCGGCTGTCAGCAGAACTTTGTACAGCGCTATCTGAGCATGAGCACCTTCAAGGAGGTACGCCGTACACTGATGAGCAACATCCCGGTCGTGATCGTACTGTTCTGTCTGGCGTGGATCGTAGGGATGGGCGTTTACGCAGTGTACGCCGTGTGCGATCCCATGCAGGCGGGCTACATTAACAAGATGGACGAAATCTTGCCGTTCTTTGTGGAGGATAAGTTTTCCTACCTGCCGGGCGTTTTGGGCATCTTTATGGCGTCGCTGTTTAACGGCGCCCTGAGCCTAAACGTGTCCAACCTCAACTCGCTAGCGACGGTCACCTGGGAAGACTTTCTGTCACATCTGCCTCGCTTCAAGGGCATCGGCGACAAGCAGCAGTTGAACATTATTAAGTTCATCGGTTCGATCTACGGTGTGATCGTGATGGGTGTCGGTTTCTCGGTCGGGCTGCTGTCGGGTGTGATCGAGAGCAGTATGCTGATGACTTCGGCCACTTCCGGACCACTGTTGGGTGTGTTCCTACTCGCCATGTTGGTGCCGATCGCGAACTGGAAGGGAGCCGCCTGTGGTATGGTAGTTTCCCACATCATCACACTGTGGATCACGTTCGGCAGCTTAACAGTGTCGAAGGAAGTTGTGCTGCTGCCAACCACAGTTGAGGTGAGCATCTGCATTTGACGCATTGCAACTTATTTGTGTTTCTTTTTATTAACGACATTCGTTTCCATTCCAGGGTTGCACAAACGACACATTCTCTTCGGGTATTACAAAACCCACCAAATCGTGGCTGCTTGCCAACACTCCCCTCGAGGTGGAATCAGAATTTTCCTACTTTGACAGCACGACACAAGCGCCAGCTCCATTGGCTTCCGAATTCCCGCAAAATATCTACTCCGTGTCGTACATGTACTACAGCTTGATCGGCACCTTCCTCACCGTCTTCGTGGGAACGCTGGTGAGCCTACTGACGTCCCACACCGACGATGCGTACGATCGGAAACTGTTGCATCCGATCGCTTACCACTGCAGCAAGCTGTTCCCCGGCAAGGAACGCCGCTACATCACCAACCCGGACATACGGCCCAAGGACGTGGAGTCGGCGGAGAGTGGCACGAAAAAATCACCCCTCGAGGAGCTCGAACGTGACAACCTCGGGTTCGATACGGTTTCTGAGCAGTCGGGCGTAACGGTGGTAAGCGTCGATCCGATACCGCCCAAGTTGGATAGACCGGAGGTGTACCGGAAGCATGACACCGAAGCCGACCACTAGCCCCCGGTGGACGACAAACGGCTCCTCGCAAGCGTAATAATACATACTTTAAAGACTGTGATAAACTCAGAGAAATTTACCGATTACGTGCACCACCCTAGATCCAAACGAACGCGTTTCATCGCACCTCAAATCGGAGCTACGTCCTGCGTGGGGGTGGGGTGTTTCTTGCTTCTTTGCCACAATAGTATTTGCCGTTCGCGTGACATTGATTGACGAGCGAACGTTAGAAAGGGAGCATAGTGTGCGGTGCAGCTTAATGATGCGTTAGTAAAACAAAGTAATAACCTCTAAGAATAGTCTAAGTAAACGCACATGTCCAAACACACGTTGGTATTGTGACAAAAGGGGAAAGGGTAACAAAAAGGAATTTATTTCAAACTTAACGTAAGATGTAATTGTAAGCAATGATAAAGAGAATAAATTATGAGCAATTAATAGAACAAATATCGCCTCAAACAAGTGTCCAAGTGCAGAGCGACACTATGTTCTGCGAGTGAACATACTTTCACTGTTTTACATCAGCCTGTGGAAGTTTTTTTTTAATTTGTCGTGAAAATAAGGCCACCATACATGTTGTCTTGCGAAGAGCATAAAACAATGCCGTTTGATTAGTGCATTCATAAGCAAGTCAGCTCTAGACGACTCATCTTTAAGATGATGTAAGACGTGTAGTGCAATATCTTACCAAGCACGGCAACGACCATTATGAAAGGTTTCAAGATTACGGATGAATTTCCTATCTCAACCTCCATCTTGAAACCTCTGCTGTCGCCTATCACTCGTTGGTTAGTTAAGAGTTAGAAGAGGTACGTAGAACAACACCGTACACGCTGTCGATGATGCGAGTGAAACGCGATATGTTCTGCGCTTACGTTTGCATGTGTTGATGCTTCTTTGGAGTGTGCGAGTTTTTAAACAGAATGTGCTATTTTTCAAGTAACTTATTTGAATGTTCCAAAGTTAAAGAACACTTGAAAAAATGGTATGTAAAGGTAGTAGAACGTATTGTGGCTTTAGTGCTTTTACACCGCCAGCAAGCAACATGTGGAGTGGTTTTAACGTCTTTCCTACAAATCCCGAGCACAAATCCCGCCCACGTGGAATGCGAGTTCACATGGGTGCAGAAAAGCAAAAGCTATCCAGCCCACCGTAATGAAATTTAGGCTCTTGATTATGAGCTCGCACAAGTGCCTGATGTCCGTATTAGCATCCCCGGGATGCGTTTTTTTTTTGCTTTGCATTGACTAGTGCCTAAGAAGCTGTGAATGATGCGAGCAGAGTGGATAGCCGGTAGGGTTCTGTTTGCTGCCTTGTGCTGATGCACCGTACACTGATGCTTTTGTAGGAATATAGGTCACTTCACGATGAAGATACCGGAATGCGATGATGATGATGATGCAACGACAACCGGCACACAGGTACGGGATAAGGAAAACAAACACCACGGACCCCTTACCCGGATGCTCGTGAAATTCTGCTCGACATTCAACGAGTGCCTAGTTTGCTTACATTTTAATACAAATTACCATCGACCATTCACAGTACGGTCTATTTATTCAAGCATTATTGTTTAAATGCCTTTTCGCCGGAGGTCGTTTGAATCCGTGCCGGCAGACAGATACGCTGTTGGTAAAGTTGGTACAGAAAGGAACCAAACTGCAAGATCCAAGGTAGAGTTGATTTCAAATGAGCCAAGTACGGGAACTGATTTCGATCCAAAGTTTCTGCCCCAGCGGATCGGTTACCGTGGCCCAGGCCGACGAGCGCCAACGATTTTGCAAGGTCGGGTACACGAATCAGGCTCGGTTGCAAACGAGGGCTGCCCAGAATGCACAACGTTAAATTACTTCTTGTTTACCATAAAAATGTCAACCCTCGTTATTTCTCTGTACACAAATGCTCCGCAGCATGGCGATTTGCATTGGTTTTGCATTCAAAGCGTGGAAGTGTATGTTTTCTTTATTCGTTTTTGTTTTTGAAATAGCAATTGCAACGTTTCATTTAACGAAAGGTAGCACTTTAATGTGGTGAGCAGCATCGTGTGGAATTTGGTAAACATTTCGAGAGAATCTCGATGACATTACTACTTAGCACTGGGAGTGAAATGACCTTTCCGACGACGACGATGATGATGACGATGAGTTGTTAGTGTGATTTATTGCCACAAACAGCACAATGTACAAATTGGTCAGTTGTGTTATAAATATCATTCGAAAACCGTCACAAACATTTCCTTCTCCATTTGATGTTACAAATAAAATGGAGGGAATATTTGTACGTGAAGAAACTTTCTTCTTTATCGCACCTTTTAAATCTGGTGTTTTGAATTTTGAATGCCGCCATGTTTTTCTTATCCAAAACCGTATGTCCCAAATATCAAAGAATCAGCTTCAGAGAACAAAAACCAGACTTTGTAGTGCTTATAATTAAAATACAGCAATAAAACAACAAACACGTACGACTTTCATCCGTACTTTGGTTCCTTTTTCCACAGGACAATCTTTTTTTGCTTTCGCCACATTTAATTAAGTCCGTTTTGAATGGTTATTTTTGATTTGGATCAATAAAAACACAAAACACTCAGTTCAGTTGGGTGGAAAATTTCGCCCCTCCCTCGGATCACCGTGAAGCTAATGCGTTGGCCTTAATGATGCAGCACAACCAACATAGATCACAGAGGAGAAAATATTTATTTTGTTAATATATCAAGATCAAGCTGCTGCTGCTGGTGGGGGTGAGTTTTATAGCACGGTCCGATTGGAAAACGCAAACCGTCGGGTTTTTGAAGGCAAAGTGCGTTATTAGTTTCACCTGTTATGACAGCTAAACGATGAAATGGATAGCTTCTCTAGGGACGCGCTATCGCTCCTGCCCCGGGCATGGTCGAACGGAAGGAAAGAAGGTTTCGTTTATACATCCATTGGAGGTCATTTTGTTTTTTCTTCTTCGGAAGGCAAGTTTGGGTAAACAGGGCACAGATCCTCGTGAAAACTAGTGCAAACTGCGTGTGTGAGAGCCTTGGCGTTATTAAGACGCACCATTATTTTTAGAAGGTATCGTAATCCTTTTTAATCGTCTTTAAACATTTTGAAGCGTTAAAATAGCGTACAAGCGGTTTAGTAGCGGCTCGAACAGGTAGCGTCTTAGTAGATCTTCTGTATTGTTTACCGAATCGGTAAAGATAAATACTTAACCGATGGGCAGTCAGCAGTGAGGTGTCGCGCACTATTTTTAGCACGCAAGATACATTGCCATTATGAATCGACCGTTTATTTATACATCCATCATTTTTTTTTTTCGTTTCGTCCATTGGCACGAGGAATGCAACGGGAAGCGGCCACGGTACTTTACACAGTCTGCACGTCACCTAAGTGACGGGTTTTGTCGGTAATTCTCGAACGTTTGCCGAAGAGAGTTGATACACGCGGTGGACGGTTAGTGGGGGCAGTGCGCATGCGCCACCGTATTATTCGGTGTATGGTCAAGGACCGGTACGGGAGCATTTGTTTGGTTAACCCCATTAGGGATGGAAATTCGATGCTACGCTTTCCCATTCCCAGGTGGTCGGTTCCACTACACGGCATGCAAATTGACAGAAAACAGTTAGCTAATGACCTTTTCCCAGTGCCTTGGAGCATCCTTCCATCAGTCATCAGCGCACAGCGAAGATCGTGAAGGAAGCGGTCCCGAGTTTGACAATGTGACCGTTCGAAGGCATTCCCCATTACCTGCCTGCGGTGCTACGATGAGTTGTCATCCACTTGAGGGCTGTTTTTCCAAGATGGCATCGAAGGAAGGGAAAGGAAAGCGAAATCTCTCGAAAATAAGACACTTTCCACACCATTACGCCCTGCTTAGTCATCGACATTCCGAGACCATGACCAATCGGTGGCATAAACAATGTCAACTCGTTACAAGCCGGTGTAACGTCGGTCACCTCCACGTACCATTGTCCAGCGTCGTTATGTTATTGCCACAAAGGACAATTATTTTTACTCGTTCGCAAGCGGATTGGTACGGTACGATCGCACGTTTTCCTAACTCGCGCCAGTGTACGGCTTCGGCAATCGTGAGTGAGGAGCTATTTCACAGTATTATACAATCCGCACCGTACCGTCGTCGAAATATACACGATCGTACGCACGTATCCTCCGCAAAACCACATCTCCGTATGGCGTATCTCCGGACCAGTGTGCGGACCGCGTTAGCAGCGTTGCCGATGCCGAGCATCGCATAATTAATGGGGAGGAATTTCGCGATGCAATTATGCATTGCAACCTGGACCTTTTCGGTTTCGGCTTTTGGTTCAAGGTGATGCTAATTAGTGCATACGCGATGGATGGATACATGAAGGTGGCAATACGTCAACATTGCGATTTCGGTTTCTTTTTTCTTCACCGTGCATCATCATCATGATGGATGGATGGAAAGAACACGACACATAGCACTAGTAATAATTGCTCACGATACGCTGCAAAGGTGTGAAGGTGCACGGTGAGAGGGGTGGAATTTTTAAGGCTAATACGTTTGGCTAATATACGGTTGTTTGCTTCATGCCAGTGATGATGAAAATTAATGTCACACGCCAGAACAAAAAATGCCCATTTAGCATTTTTAGTAAAACAATTTAAATTAAATTTCACTTCGTTAAGATTCCTTGCACTAAACGAGTGATGGACTGGGCGCCTCCATCGGTGCAGTTGCGGAGGAAAAATTTTCTTTTAAATATGCAAAAAAAATGTTTATTATTGTTAACATATAAAAACTCAAATGCCATGCTTTTAATTTGCATGAAAATACTTTCGAATAGAAAATATGGTGAAAGAAATAATAAGTACCGAAGGATACAAAGTAAATGAATCACGCAAAGGTTCTTAAAACGTGTGGCAATAAACACACGATAAAGGCGGCACGAGTTTCATGCACTTTAAATCTGTTCATCAGCGCACAAATTAATTACACTTGATTCATGCCACCATTAAATCCGTATCGAAGAGCAACAAAAACAAAAAAACTACAAATCCAACGCCAAAGACAATAAACCACAATAACCGATGCAGTTCATCGGGTGCTGGGCCGCACGCCTGCAAGAAGTGGTTGAGGTAATACCAAATTTTCCCTTCACCGGAGACCAAACCCGCATCGCTTCGGCGGTGCAAAAAGGTAAACTGTGACTACAGCATCGGGGACTGGACTTTGCGGTGGAAAATATGCGAATTTTTTTGGAACACCAGTTTGCTTGTTCTCGGTGTGTTTCGGTGGTTTTTCCCCGTTTCAGCCTACCCACCCAACCCAAGGCAGCAAAACACAATCGTCCAGCCGTGGAGAAATACCAGTGCCAGCCATTTGCCACACCGGGTACGGTCGTGGATCGTCCATCGATCGAGCGGGAACGGTCGCTTCATGCCGGTGGAAAGTGTCTAATTTTAGCGCTTCGCATTACTTAATCTCGGACGAGCGGTGGGGCCGCGGTACGGCACACGATCGGTCCGTTACCCGGGTGCGCAGACTCGCGGCGAACCATTTTTGCATCTGCCTACCCGGTCGACCGACGGGTCGTACCGGTTCGATCGATCAGTCGACGAGTTAAACTCACGCCGAAAGCGCACAGTTTCTAGCGGGAGAGCTAGTTGGACGCAGCAACCAGCGCACAGCTAAAGCATCTACTACCAGCCTACTATAACTGCTACGGGCAGTCAGTGTGAAACAGAAAGAGAGAGAGAGTGATAGAGCGAGAGCAAGAGTGTGTGTTTGTGTGGAGAAAATAGTGCCAGATCAGCAGGATACGATCGATCGTGCTTCGTAAGTGTGGCTAAGTATATTTGTGCGTACGTGTGCGCGTTTTTTGGTGTGTGCCATTGCATTGCGTCATCTGTACCGCGTGTGCGTGTGGGTTTTTGGGGGTGCAGAGAAAATACGACCACGGCACAAGAAAAGGAAGGGCGAGCAGAAACACTGCAACTGCTGGGAACGAAGTAACGGGGCACGAAAAAAGACACGAGCCGTGTCGATAGTAGAAAAATAGCCGATGTTCTGGTGACCGGCCAGTTGAGCAAGAGAAGTGAAAGTTAGCAGTCGCGTGTGCGTGTTCCGACGATCACACACAGCCCAACCGTCCTCTTCTTCTCGCCTGCCGAGGAAGTAAGCTAGTAAGGAATTTTCCTCAAAACCCCTCCCGTCTTTGTGCGGTAACGGTTCGCGCAAAGTGAAGAAGTTAGCTTAAGATTTTATTATATTGCACGATCGTGCTGTTCGTTGTGAAATATTTAGACCAAATAGGCTCGAATCACAATCGTGGATTTCGTAATTACGATTAAGTTGTGCAATTTGTGATTGGTGTGGGAATATATAAAACGATCGTGTGAAGACAGTTTTGTGCAAAAAAAAAAGTGGTTCATATTTATGGAAACATACAAAAAAAAACCGTACACCCACCTTGGTGCCGTGGGCGTTTACTACATGTCACGGACATGTGCAGTTCTAGAAACATCTTCTTCATTGTGCAAGATGTGAAGTAAAATGGAGTATTTATATACATCTGTATGTGTGTGTGCGTATGTGTAAAGCAGTGATCCGGTCGGGATGCTGGTGATGATGGAATGATGAAATTTTAGAAGCAGCGAAAAAAAAAACACAACGTGTGCATATAAAAGTGGCCCATTAATGCTTCTTGATCGTAAAGGGGCGCTTCTTCTTCTGCTTTACCGCATACCCATCCACACATTATATAATGCTGCTGGTACGATCGTGAACCTCCCTCCGCTTTGACCTCACAGTTTCACAGTGCGCCCCCAAAACCACTCGCGAAGGGAAAAACACTCACAACGTGAACGTGGTGTCGTTTTTTTTTTTCAAATTTAACCGCCACTGTACGCGTTCCTTTGCTAGCGTGTCCGCGTAAGTTGAGAGGCTCAAATCTCGCCGTTTTGCCAGCAGCCCTCGAATTCTTCATTGTGTAAACATCGGAATGAAGAAATGCGCGAGACCCCGTTCGCAGAGCCGTTGCAATAATAGGTTCGGCCAAAGCCGTGGCACATGAGTGAATCGCGCATCGCGCTTTCGCCCTGCGGGCCCCATCATGCTGCAAAGCCAGCGACGAAAGGATTCCGAGCGAGGGAGAGGGAACGGGGACACGGTGCGGTCGGGTAAAAATAGAAGAAAAACGGAAAAAAGTCTATAAATAAAATTGGGCCGACTGACGATCGCGGGAAATGGGCGCGGATCGGTTGCGTTTGGGATACGGCGTAAAGTTTCTGTTGCCGCGAAACAAAATAAGCAAAATGGCGCGAGAGGGAGTAAAAAAAACCATCCTTCCCCATCCCACCGAGAGAAAGTTGTAGAATTTGGCGCTTCACTAGCAGTTTCCACCAAACGATGTGTCTGGGAGTGTGTGCGTGTGTGGGGGGGAGGTGCGTGTAAGTGTTTTCTCACCCTCTTTCTTGCGTGCGGCAGGATATTGGTTCGGTTACGGTGACCACGCATAAAACATGTCGTTCGTGGCTTTCGCTTTTTCCGACTGATGGTGAAATTCGAGTGAGTGCGAGGGATAATAAAAAAAAAAAACACCGAAAACCAGGCGAAGAAAACCCACCAACGGTTGAGAGGGGTTTTTTTCTTCTCTTCGCATATACATTTCAACCGTAGCGAATAATTACGGGCCGAGTTTGATTTGAATTGTTCAAGGTTACAATTTGCGGTGCAAGTGGAACCGCGATGGTTGCGTACCGTGCGTAACGCCCACCGTAAGAAGAAGCGCATAGGAATGTTGCTGCTGGCTGCGGGGCTGATTAAAATAGTTAGGCAAGGGAGCACACAACAAAGTGTGAAGCTGAAGAGTCCTTTCGCGGTGGACGGTTTTGCATCATACAGGGGGCTAATGTGGAGTGAAAATCCTGTCGGTCCAACGGTACCGACGCCGCACCGTGATGACCGTGACGGGAAATGGATCTCGAGTGGGCGGAACATACAGAATTCGGTGACAGACAGCCAAGACCACACTCGAAGGACGTTCGGTAGAATAGTGTGTCAGGGTTAGGGCTGTGAACGGTGCGCTAAGGCTACGGTGTCCAAGTGCTGCTATGAATAGACACACGGCTCCATGCAAGTGCTCACTGTGGCCAAGTGTGTGTGTGTGTGTGAGAAAATTAATAATGACCAAAAATTATGGTTTCAGTGCGTGTTGTGTAAAAATATAAAGGATTATTGTGTACATTATTAACGGGGGTGAACGTCGTCAGGGACTGGTGACTGAAATAATTTGAAGGTTCCTTAGTTTGTTGAGGATCTGAGGAACTATGTAATGCTTTACAAAGATTTTCAAATGAAATGGTCAGTTATTAAATAGATTTTAAAGAACTTTTTCTTCTTGTGTGGATTTAAAACCTCGAGAGGTCTTGGCCATCTCTGGCTTTCGTTACTTGAATGTACCAGCAACAGGATAGTCAGCCTTGCGCACGGGGGAATGGCCCGAATGGGATTAGAACCTCCGAGCCGCTCCATAAATTTGAAGAACAAATGAAAAGTAAACGAGAATAATGCAGAATTCCTGAAGAAGACCCATGAAGATGCCATGATGTCCGGATAGTAATTACAGCAAACCGAATCAGTGGTCCTAGTGGTTGAGTACACTACGCTTTAAGACATTTGAAACAGAAGGGATTGCTGGTTGACTCATTAGAAGGAATATGTTTGTAAAAATAGCACAGGTTGCAACATGGACTGGATGAGCAATCTGTTTTCCAACAATAGCCATCTAATAATAGCATCTTCCGTGCATTGTATAATGAGCTGTTTTATATGGAGATGCATTATTGTTCACTCACCAATACTTTTTGAATTGGAATAACATGTTATGGAAGTATTAGCGCTTGTACTATAGCTATAATCGTATTGCTATTAAGCTACATTCTTTTATAATGTACGCGATCATCACTTAATTATATCAAAAAGCCGTACGTCACCTGAAGTCTACCGTAAAAACAAGATGTACGTCACCTTGATACACCTTCAAGAATGTTATTTCATTTTCGCTCGCTCCCACCGTTTGCCCATCGCGAATGCATCTGAAACACAATCCATCTGTCCGTCAGTACAGGACTGGCTTTATTTTTAGGGCACTTTCATGCAAAATTCGGTCTATACTTAGTCAGCCACCTTGCCACGCGGATCATCTTCTGCCACGTCGTACGCGATGGAGGCAAAACTGTGGGGTTTTTTTTTCTTCTGACCCATCCTAATAATAGGTTCCACTTTGGCTTATGAATAAGCCCCGGTGGTATGTAGTTAACCCCCCAACGGTGCACGGTTCTGTACAGGGTGTTTTTCTTCAGTTTTGCTCTGTTTTTGCCTTCCACAAAATGAAAAAGGGGAAATTAACATACACGAGTAGTGCACACAAGTGTTTTGTTTTGCTCGTTCAAGCGGTCAGCGAATGTCAGGTGCCAAGGTGTTTGTGTGTGTATTTGGTTCGGTTAGTTATTTTTGAATGCATCGCACCGGGTTGTGATTGTGTGAAGCATTTTGGTGTGAAACTGAAGGTTGTAAAGGGTAGATTCAAACGCTCCAAACACAACGGTGATGAAAGTGATTCCGATTGGGAAAAAGGTCACATAGGATATGCTTGTAGTGATAAGATTGATTCTAATCAATATTCAGTGCGTTTAATGCATTCCAAGTTCCAATGAGTGTTTTGTTTACATTTTTTTTCTCTTCTTCGTTTTTATTTACCCCCTCCCACAGCTTAGTATCACATACAGAGACTGACAAGTGAAAGCGAAACGTACATTTTGCACGACGCAAAACACCATTCCGTGTGCGAAAACAAAAAAAGGGGAGCCTTTTTCATTTTCGCCTACATGTTAGTGCCACCGTAACCGAGAGGGCCAAGGAAGCGTTACCGTTACCCGACCGTTACGTGGTGAGCAGCGGAGAGAGGAAGAGTTGGTTGGTAGTGGGCGCTGGTGAGTGTCTGAGCGCCTATATAGGGGGAGCCCCCCGAAAAACAGACCGGGCACTGTGCTGGTGGTGGTTGCACTCCACCCGCTAACGAGCAATCATGGCCGACCATGATTTCGCGCCAAGCTTCACGCAGAAGCCGCAGCTGCGGCAGGAGGACGATGGCAATCGGTTGATATTCGAGTGTCAGCTGGTGGCGAAGCCAAAGCCAAGCATCGAATGGTACCGGAGCGAGGAGCTGCTGTCCGAGAACACGCGTACCAAGTTCAAGATCCAATCGTTCGGCGAGAACAAGTACTTCGTCGTGCTCGAGCTCGACGACGTCATCGATACCGATGCCGGACTGTACAAGGTGAAGGCCAAGAATCGGATGGGCGAGGTTTCCGCATCGATCAATCTGAACTTCAGCCGTAAGTAGAGCGATCAGGGTGTGTTGCGGGTGCAGCTCTCCTTCTCTTCCCCCGCCCCCTCTAGTCCCGCACCGCATCTTCACGATCGGTGACGCAAATAACGTGCAAACAGCGTGGTTTCGGTGAATGAGTGCTAAAATGTATCGTGATCCATTCATGATTTGTTGATCCGTACATCCGCAGGAATGTATGGCTAAATTTAGAAGAAAGAAAGAAAAAAACCTGAGTGGTATTTCGCTCGCACGTTACTAAGCACAGCAGATCGCGCAAGATCCGATCAATGCATTTTGTTTAAAATATTCGTTTCACTCAATAGTGTACATACAATTCCTTTTATGTGCGTGTTTTTCTTTTTTATATCGATGTCATCAATTTGAATTAAGCGGATTAATGTGCGAGCCAGATCAAATTTGTGTACGGAAAGTGTAACGTTAACTTTTGCACGTAAATTGTACTACAACAGCGTCAAAACCTCACGATCCATTTCACACAATAATTTGCCATTAGTACACGTTGACAAGTTTGCACATAAAAACACCCACACATCCACCCAGTTCTTTCTCGTTGTACTCGCTGCAAACCGTAGCACATTTTAATAGATGCCCCAATTAACATGTCAATATTTCCTCTGTTCTCGTTTTCCCATTTTCACATCGTGTTGTACGTGTCTTGTGTTCAAAATTCAACCCATAGCTGCTGATGAACCAGTCGAAAAGTAAGTCGCGCCGTACTGTTTCGGATTGTTTTATGTGTTTTCTGTTATGTTTGTGCATTTTGTTAATTTTGTTCCTTCCAATTCCCAACCGCCGCCGCCGCCGCTACTCCTTTTTACTATTTTACTATTAAGCGCCGCAAGCAAACCGTTTTTAGTAACAGATCCACCCTTTTTGCTTTCGCCATTAATCCATGCGCTTCCGAACTGTCTCCAAACTTTGCGCTACTAATTCTCGACTGCCTCCGATCAACTGCGAACTGCTCAACCCAACGCAACCCGGATTATTGCAGAAAAAGTTGAACGCAAGGAACGGTACGTATATGCGCTTCGTGTGTGTACCAGCTTGGAACGTTTCGATGTTAATTATGAGTATGAGTGGATGAAGTGGTTTTCGGAAAAGGGTTTTGCGTTTTAATTGACCTCTGGTTTGTTGCTACCATTTTCTGCACAGGCAAATCGATGGTGTTGCACCAACGTTCATCAAGAAGCCCTCCATCAAGCAGGAAAACGATGGCAAACGACTCATTTTCGAGTGCGAGATTAAGGCTGACCCGAAGCCACAGATCAGGTGGTCACACAACAGTAAGGTTATCGATAACACACCGAGGCATAAGGTAAGGATTTGCACCGGAAACCGGTATGGGAGTATTAGAAAAAACATTCATCCTACTCACAACTCCTTCCTAACTTGTGCATTCGTTTCGTTGCAGTTTAAAGTACAAAATGACGGTACGCTGTACCGTGCCACCCTAGAGGTCGATAACGTATCGTTCGAAGATTCGGGTAAATACAAGGTGACGGCCAAAAACGAACTAGGAGAGTCGAGCGCAACGATCAGCCTTAACTTTGACAGTGAGTATAGCGTTACCGGCACACCATGCCAAAGCCTCCACTCGGTATTTGACACATTTTTTCTACAGCGCTCATCCCGATCGCAGCCTTTTGTTTCCTAATTTATTTATTAAAGGTTAATGATTTTTTTTCCGTGCGCCATTTGCCAGCCAGTCATCGTCACAGCCTCATCATCGCCATTTATCAGCCATGCCATCTCTCTCGGTTTCGTTTGATGTTGTAGATAGTATGGTTTACTATATGTACACCGGTTTGGTGTACCAGATTCATTTTCGGTTATTTTTTCACGCATTTCGTTACTTTACGTATCATCGTTCCATTTGTCATCGCTGTGTAAATTCATTCTTTCATGACGCATCAATGACACTCATTCATTCATTAAAAAAACAAAAACAAACAATAGAGCGAACTCAAAACATCGCGAATCATTGCTATCGTAACAACTAAATCGGACTCGGTAAACATGTACCAACGCAAAGTAGAGGGTGTGTAAATGCTTTGCAATACTGGAAGATCTTAAAACAAAGAGAAATGAACCCACGATCATAAACGATGCGAGAGCATTTCAAACCGATCGTTACCTCAACGATACGGAAAATGAATCGAGAAAGACATGTACAATATAATCGCGAATGTAGTCGTAAAAGGGATTATGGTTTCGGTAACAAGGGGTTTTGTTTTTCCAATTAAACAACAATGATCTTACAACCACCCAAATGGGTCGATTGCGTCGCAAAAGAAAAAAAAATCAAGAAATGTTTATCTTTTTTTTAAATCTTATCAAGAAGCAACAATGGTTTCGGTACAGAATACATATCTCTGACTGTTTCTCTATATCTCTCTCTTACTGTCTCTCTCTGTGTGTGTGTGTGTCCCCTCGCCCATGCTCTCTGTATGCCATCGATTGCATATTACAACGTCAACTCCTTTTTCCGTCCCTTCCCGTTTAGGTGAGGAAGTCCCGGTACCGGCGGATGGCTTCAAGCCTGCTTTTACAGATCGACCTGTCACACGACAATCGGACGACGGCAAGAATATAATATTTGAGTGTAGATGTATCGGCGATCCAAAGCCAAGCTATTCATGGCAAGTGTCGTATATTTTTGTTTTTTTTTACTATTTACCTTTACCTCTAATAACGCTAGTAGAATCCTCTTGCGAGGCATTCGGTTTTTGGAATACAAAACACGTTCGACCTACACTGTTGCGAGTAGCGGGCTCTAATTCTAATTTCCTTTCCAAACGAATGGCACGGGTGTAGGTTCCATGAAAAGAATGAAATTGCCATGGCCGGCCGGTTTAGCAGTGAGGTCGAGGAGGACCAAAACCACAGCTATCTGATCCGCTTCACGATAAAGGATGTGAAGCAGCTAGACCGTGGTGTGTACAGTGTGCTAGCAAAGAATAAGCACGGCGACTCGACGGCTGCCATCAATCTGAACTTTGACTCTAGCTCGAAACTGATGTAAGTTTGCGATGCCGATTGGATGTTGAGTGTTTTGAACGATTGCATACGGAGCTGGTTATGCGTAGGGCTTTCATGAAACCGTTTTTGTGTGTGTGCGTAAAATACGCGTGTATCACCGTACGCTAACATGACAGCTCCAATGGAATCGTATCAAACTTGTTGCCACTTTGAAATGAATGTTTTTGATCAACTTACCTCTCCTCCACCCACCCACCCACACACACACACACGTACACACATATGTTCTGCCTCCCCTTTCCTTTGGTGTGTAGAAATCCGGAGGGCAAACCACCCCGATTCCCACAGAAGCCCACCATCTCCCAGAAGGGTGATGTGCTTTCGATGGAATGCATTTTAGAGGCAATGCCGGTGGCGGACATTACCTGGTATCATGGTCAGGACCGGATCGAGGATGGCGAACGGTTCAAGATCCTGCGGAAGGCCATTTCCATCGATACCTACCTGCTCACACTGCAGATCTCGCTACCGACCGCCAATGACGGAGGCATCTATCGCTGCCATGCTTTCAACCCGTTCGGGGAAAGTAACGCGCACATTACGCTTAACTTCAAAGGTATTTCCACGTTCCTACTTCTTATCTACCATAAAAACCGCGTTGCGTTTCACTGGTTGTTTGTACTGTGTTACTTTCTATTGTTTTCTTTTTTTATCTTCTGTTACTTCATTTTGATTTACCTTACTGATCATTATGCACTACTTTTGTTTCTTGTGCCACCCATATATACGTGTGTTCGGTGCTGTGTTTTGTGAACTGTTTTTACGTTTTGTTCGTGAACTGTTATATCTATTAGTATGTTGTTCGTGTTCTGTTACTTGCTCGTATTTTCGCATTAGACTGTTTATACTGTACCGCTAGGATCTGTTTGCTCTAGACTGTGTCGCGTTGTTTCTGCGATAAATGCGCGTCTCTTTGATTTGATTTCTCCCATCCCGTTGCGATACATGTACGATGATTGATCATCGATCATAAAATTCGTACTTCTTCTCTTTCTTCTTCAATGCTATCTGCTCCTTTGTGATGTCGAATTGTGCAAACGTTGGAGCACTGTTCGAATTCATTTTCTTCCACACAACAACTACTGTGTCTGAGATTGTGATCTTACCACTGCTTCAGGCATTCGTTGGGCCCTTGATTTTGTGTAAAGAAAAGCGTTAGATATCTATCACAACTTCTTATCATTCAAAAATGATCATGTTATTACGATAGCAAGCAAAGATTGATCACGATCTTTCAGCATCATGTACGGCTACTGCTAGCGAGCAACTGCTTATGGCTGAACACAACACGGAATGGCAGCTTTGCTTCATAATGTAGTCTGTAAGAAACGTTCATCGACCGTTCCGTACTCTGTAATTTTATTAAATGATTTAGCTTCTAGTATGTATCCCTTTTCATCTAACCAAACGATTAAAACTGTCTTGATTTGCATTGAGTGAGTGCACCATTTTTAACGGCTTCGTAAACAGCTTCCGCTCTAAAGCTGTGCAATGTGCAAAGCAATATCAACTGATTGTTCTATTTTCAAATTCCACCCGTGCCTCATCTGTGAAGCGAACGAAAACGAGCGTGGATTTGCACCGTCGTTTGTGGAGAAACCGAAGATCATACCGAACAAGCTGGGCACGCTGATAACGATGAAGTGTAGATGTAGATCGAAACCGAAACCGACCGTCAAGTGGATGCGAAAGAAGCAGGAGGTAACATCGTCCAACAAGGTTGCACTGGAGGTGAAAACAGTCGACGAGGACACGTACGAGCTGACGCTCAACATTAAGGATCCGAACGCGGACGATGGCGGCAGCTACTCGTGCATCATCAGCAACGAGTTTGGCGAGAGTAGCGCAACGCTCAATCTGAACATTGAGGCGGAACAGGAGACGACCAAGAATGCGCCGATCTTTGTGGAGAAGCCGCACATCGTCTCGCTCGACAATGGCAAGCTGGTGCGCATGGAGTGCAAGGTGAAGACCGACATCAAGCCGGACATCACGTGGACACGCGAAAGTCGACTGCTGCAGGAAACTTCGAAGCTTAAGATGACGATGACCCAGGAAAAGGACGTCTATCACATCACGCTCGTACTGAAGGATCCACAGACGGAGGACTCTGGCACGTACAAGTGCAACATCAAGAATATTCTCGGAGAATTAAATGCTAATTTAATTCTTAATATTGAGAGTGAGTAGTTCGTCGGGTGAATGTCTGATGTTGGGAAGCGTTCCGTACTTACGCTCTTCTTATCTTTACAGTTATTCCGGTGATAAAGGAAAAACCGAAACTAGTTACGAACATTAAGAAGCGTACCGCTTCAATCGAGTGCTCGGTAGCGTCACGCTTCAAGCCAGAGTGTGTCTGGATGAAGGAGACAACCATCATCAAGGAAACGCACCGGCACATGATCAAGATCGAGGAAACGCGCGAGGGCGAGTTTTCCGTGAAGCTCAACATTGTAGGTTTGAGCGAGGCTGACTTCGGTGCGTACAAGCTGGTGGCCAAGAACGATAAAGGCCAGGCGACGTCGCAGGTGATCGAAATCAAGGACATCGTGTTCGAGAAACCGCCGGCAACGAAACCGATCATCGACGCCAAATTCAAGGATATCGAAGTCGATGAGGGTGGCGATATAACGCTAGCGGCCGGTTTGGCGCAACCCGACCGCCACTTCAAGGTGTACTGGATGAAGAACAAAACGATCCTGAAGGCGAGCGAAACGGTCATTCAGGAGTTCAATGGGCGGATGGCTAAGTTAGTGGTCAAGAACGTAACCGTAGAGGACGCCGGTTCGTACAAGGTCTCTATTAGCAACGAAACCCAGAGCGATGAGTGCGAGTGCAAGGTGAAGGTGAACGCCAAACCGAAACCGAAGGATGAAGAAAAACCGAAGAAGAAACCAGCCAAGAAGGTAGAGGAGGAAGAAAAGAAGGAGGAGAAGGTGGAACTGAAGAAGGTGGCCAAGAAGGAAACGGACGAGAAGGCCGAAGAGGAGAAGGTGAAGCTGAAGAAGGTCGAAAAGCAGGACCTGGACAAACAGGCCGAGGAGGACAAGCTGAAGTTGAAGAAGGTCGAGAAGAAGGAGACTGAGCTGAAGGTGGAAGAGCAGAAGGTGCAGCTGAAGAAGGTGGAGAAGAAGGACGGTGAGCTGAAGGTGGAAGAAAAGAAGGCTGAGCTGAAGAAGGTCGAACGAAAGGAAGCGGAACTGAAGGTGGAAGGCGAAAAGGTTGAGCTGAAGAAGGTCGAAAGGAGAGCGTCGGAGGCGAAGGTCGAGGAGAAGAAGGTGGAGCTGAAGAAGGTGGAACAGCCAGATAAAATCGAAATCAAAGTCGAAGAAGCGAAGAAGGTGGAAACGAAGAAGGAGGAGAAAATTCAGATCAAGGTCGAAGAGGATCGTCGCGGATCGATACCAAAGATCAAAGAGGTAGTGCACACTAGCTGGTAGTACACTTAGCTGTCAGATTGTGCTAACCTGTCTCACCCGTTATCTGATTCCAGGAACCTGCCCCTGCCCAGAAAGGCTTGGAAGCTCCAAGCATCGAAATCATCCGAGACAAGGGTAGCCGTCGTGGTTCATTCATGGACGATCGTCGTCCAAGTTTACTGATCAACGATGATGTAAGTAAAAGCCTCCTGCATTGTTACGGGTCGTTCCGAGTGGCCCATACAGTGCGTTGTACTAAAACGTTCCTTTACATGCTAAGTGGTACTGGTTACTCAAAACAAAAATGCACCTTCTACATCGACTGTGGTTAACTATTCGTCCCCTGGCAACTGGTTTTGCAACTGGGGGATTTGTTTGCGTTTTACGTTACCGTTTCGACTCCCTGAAACGATTGACTTTGTGTTCCTAACAGTTCTACTCTTCTTGTTACTTATCTTCGTTGTTCAACTCCGTGTCGTTGGTGGTAAATGTGCAAAACTCGACGTATCGTTTTCATTTGTACACATTATTCCAAGACCAAACTAAGGCCTGGTGAAGTTATCGACGAACGAAAGGTGAATATACAGCTGTCCCTGCTTTCTAAGGCAATGGCGAGTTCCTGCATTGCGCCACGAGTACTGTTTATTCAAATGCTAACTGACTACGAGGAAGTACGGCGTGTTGTTATTCTGGTGGTACAACGGCGAGAGTATTGTTGCGGTGGGCAACCCAAACCTCACTAAACCTAGACCTGCCCCGGCTTACATTCGACGTATGATCAATATTTTCCATCCCAACATCCTAACAGTCTATGCTACAGCTGCAGTGAATGCGCATCACAGCTCAAGAGCGTAACTTTCCGTACCTGTTTTTGCAGATGGGTGGGGAACTAAAAATAGAGTAGACCCCGCCGATTGGTGTGTGCAGAATAGATAAATGTTCACATGTTGAAAGTTTTGGCGATTTCTTTATTTTTTTTACGAAAGCAAACGAGGAGAAGCCAGCGCTGCAAAAATAGCGGAAAATTCGATTATTTTCCTGCCGCATCTCTTGGCTCTTTGGCTTAAGTGAATAATTTTGTTTTTCCCCCTGTTTGCCTTTCCATGCGGCCACCGGCACCGTCCGGGTTTCCCTTTGGTGGGGTTGCTTTTGAATTGATGATTTATTGCGATTTGCGATTTTGAAGAAGCATTTTAAAGGAGGGGTAGCTATAGACTGCTACCGCTAAAAACCGCGGAACGTGGAAAGGATGGTGAAAATTGATTACTGACATACGAGATGAGCAGCTCGGGCAAGGTGTATTTCAATTTGGCTTTGCAAAAGCATACATATAGCTGGGCAGGGTGATCCAACACAACCATTACGAGTATACTATCGAATATCGTATTTTATCGCAAAAAAAAAACCAAAACTGTGCACTAACATTGAACGTTTTTCTCTCTTCTTCTTCGATCGCCATCACGTTTGCGTGTGTGTTTGTATGTATCTGTTTGAATGTATGTATTTGGTATGTATGGGAACACGTGTCTCATGTGGTATGGGTGGTTTGGAACAACGAATCATTGCGCTGGTGGACGTACGGCTGGGTTACTGACGACTGGTTGCGATTAAAAATATCAAATATCACGCAAAACTGGCGCCCTGTAGAAGCGACGACCATCAATCGATGTGCGTCGTCCGAGCATTCAAGATATGGATGAGAAGATCAACCAACCGTCGACACCGTTGCGAGCGATCGGCGAAGACGGCAAGGCAGCCATTATCGTGGACTTCCAGGAAAGCTACTCGGCAGTAGAAGGTTTGAAACATACCGTCAGCTTCCACCCCCAAACGCTTGCTATACTGCTGCTGCCTAGAAAGATAGAGAGAGAGAGTGTGTGTATCAAGGGTGCGCACTATCCGTAGTGTGCGCTTCGTGCAACTGCTTATGCTTGGCCCGCTTATCCTGTGCAGTAGAGTTCCAACAGAGTTCCACAATGTGTTGTGATTTTGCAGATCAAACCGGATATATCTCGGTGCAGGTCGAAGGTAATCCGGCACCGACCTGGAAGTTCTTCAAGGGCATTACCGAGCTGGTGGACGGTGGACGCTACAAGCATCATACCGATGGTGAAAGCAACACAATTACGCTTTGCATCCGCAAGGTGAAACCGAACGATGAGGGCAAGTACAAGGTGGTCGTCTCGAACGCACACGGCGAAGATAGTGCCGACGTGCAGCTGTACGTATCGGACGCCAGCGGTATGGACTTCCGTGCAATGCTGAAGAAGCGAAAGTACGCCAAATGGGGCAATCAGGAGAAGGATCCAGATTGGGGCGACCTGAAGGAGGTGGAAAAGCCCAAACCGCAGCTGAAGAAAGTGGAACGAGTATGTGTTTTGTGTTGCTAACCGACCTGTGTTACAAACTCATTGGTGCTAATTTGTTTGCGATGGGTTGCAGTAGAACGCTTCCCCGATGTTTCTAACGATAAACTCTCTTAACTTTTGGTACAGAAACAAGACACTTTCTCCAAGCCGCTGGTCGATATTACCTGCAAGGAAGGCAAAGATAAGAAGGTGGTGTTTGAGGCTACCTTCACCAAACCGAACGCCAAAGCCAAGTGGTTGTTCCGTAAAGATGTGAGTATGGATGGGGATTTGCAGGAATGGAGTAGCATTATTGAAGGAGAACATGTTTGTTTGCAGGAAATCTTCACGGGATCTAAGTACAAGTTCAAGGCGGAAGTTGACAACTATACCTGTACCATCTTTAACCCCAAGGTTGAGGATGGTGGCAAGTACACGTTGGAGATTGCGGGTATCTCTTGTTTCGCGTACCTGAACGTCGAGGAAGCCGACCCGGTGTACAAGTTCACCAAGAACCTGAAGAAGGCTGAGAAGGGCTTCCTCACGCACGACTGCACGTTGGAGTGTGCTGTTGACAATTCGTTGGCTCCGATCAGCTGGTACAAGGGTGAGACGAAGCTCGAAAACAACGACAAGTACGTCATTGGCAAGGATCTCAACGGTACGGTTACGCTGATCATCAAAAACTGTACGGCCGAGGATGCTGATACGTATCGGTGCCAGATCGAGAAGCAGCCCGATAAAACGGAGACGAAGCTGAAGATCCTGGAGTACAACTACAAGTTCACGAAGGTGCTCAAGAGCCAGCAGCTGTTCGTGAAGGACACGGTAACGATGGCTTGCGAGCTGGATCACGTCCTGGGCAAGGTGGAATGGTTCAAGGGAGATGAAAAGATCGTCGAAAGTGACAGGATCCAGATCGTGAAGGATGGTCGCAAGCATAAGCTGATCCTGAAGGATGCTGCCAAGACGGATAGCGGCGTGTACCGTTGCGTCAGTAATGCTGACAAGACTGAGGCCGAAATCTTTGTGAAACGTAAGTGAAGCGCCTGGCGGGAGTTTGGGTTGAATGATGCGATACATGTTTGCTCTCCGTACAGGACCGAACAAGTTCATGAAGAAACTGAGCGATACGGTTGGCAACGAGACGGAGAAATTGGTCCTCGAAATTCAAGTCCAAGACGAGGAGGCTGATGTCGCGTTCTTCTTGGGTGATACCGAGCTCAAGAAGGATGGTCGCGTCGATATCATCAACAATGGTGATGGTACGCACCAGCTGGTGTTCAACAAGCTCGAGCTTACCGATGCTGGTGAGATCCGTTGCGAGTGCGGCCCACTGACGAGCAAGTGTACGCTGAAGATCAACAAGAAGGAAACGAAGCCCAAGTTTGAGGTGCCACCGAAGGTTGAAACCCCTGCCAAGGTGGAGAAGGTACTGGAGGTACCATTTACAAGTAAGTACATGGTGTTGTTTGCGTGTTGTCTTTTTCCACCTACCGGTGGGCAATTCATATGAACATATTGTTGCTCTTGGAAATTTCAAACTGTACATAATGTGTTGTCTTCTTCTGTGACACAGCCGGTGAGTCGCGGCAATCGAAGGTGGTTGCAAAGTTGTACAAAGATGGCAAACCGGTACCACCGGAAGACGTTGATATAGTTGTAGAGAACGATAAGCTCGTACTGAAGTTCAAGAAGACCGAATTCAAGGATTCGGGCGAGTTCAAGATTGAACTGACGAACGCCACCGGTACAGAAGAGCATACCACTAATGTTGTCTTCCAGGACATACCGCAACCTCCGCAGGATCTTGGCTGTATCGGTATCTATCAGACGAAGTGTGTTGTAAAGTGGAAGGCACCGGAAAACGATGGTGGCGCACCGATAGAAAAATACGTCGTGGAACGTCAGGACGTGTTCAAGCGGTCAGGTTGGGATGTGATCGGTGACACACCCGGAGACCAATGTAAGTTTAACTGTAACGATCTCGTTTCGGGACGACACTACAAGTTCCGGGTGAAGGCCATCAATAAGATGGGCGAATCGGAGTACTGTGCAATGGAGAACGATATCATTGCGAAGGATCCGTGGACGGAACCGGATCCACCACGCGATCTGAACATTGCCGACTGGGATAAGGACTTTGTCGATTTGCGATGGAAGGTACCGAAGTCGGACGGCGGTGCGCCCATTACCAGCTACATGGTGGAGTACAAACCTTACACCGCTGCCAACTGGAAGCACTATGCAGATGTTGGTCCTGCGGAGCTGAACCTAACCATACGTGGCCTTACGGTGGGCGAAACGTTTGAGTTCCGCGTGAAGGCTGTCAATCAGGGTGGAGCCAGCAAGCCAAGCAACAGTACAGAACCGCTCAAGATCCGCGATCGATACGTGAAACCGTTTATCGAAGGTGAAGGACTCCAGCCGATTACGCTAAAGAAGGGCCAAACGGTACGCTACTACGTACAGTATGGAGGTGAACCTGAGCCAGAAGTTATCTGGGAGAAGGATGACATTCTGGTGATTTGCGATTCCGAAAAACGAAAAACGATCGACGTTGAAAGCTACGCTACAACGATACAGGTACGGCACGCGGTACGTGCCGATTCGGGTGATTACAAGCTGCGGTTGAAGAATAGCAGCGGAGAGTTTGTCACGATCGGCAAGGTATTGGTGCTGGACGTACCGACGCAACCGATTGGACCGATAAAGATTGAGAAAGCACGAGCCAACCATGTAGTAATCAGTTGGCAACCTCCGGAAGATACCGGTGGTTGTCCGTTGACGGGATATTTATTGGAAAAGATGGATGTCGAAAATGGCACCTGGCTGCAGGCAGGCGAATGTGGAGCAGATCAGACAACGTTTGATTTCCAGCATTTACAGAAGGGTCGCAAGTTTGAGTTCCGTGTCAAGGCATACAACAAGGAGGGTGAATCCACTCCGCTGGAAACGCTGTTGGCCGTGAAGACGGTCAATCCCTATGGTAAGCGCAAAGCCAATCTGTCTGAGTGTGTACGTGTGCGTAAAGGTGGTACTTCTCTTATTGTTTGTCATTGTCTGAAACGTAAAGTCTGATTGAAAAACAACAAAAATTGATATAGTTGAAGATGCCACTGTCGATCGAAATGTGTGGTAGCATTGATTTCACGGTAACCATTTTGTTTGACTCACCTTGCATCTTAAATTAGATCCTCCTGAGGCACCGGGTAAGCCGTTTGTGGATGACTACGGCATTGACTTTGTGGAGCTGAAGTGGGAGAAGCCCGAAAAGGATGGTGGCCGCCCGATCACGCACTATGTCATTGAGTGTAAGAACAAGTTCCTTACCGATTGGACGGAGTGTGCCAAGACGGAGAACGATGACTGCGTTGGTAAGGTGCACGGTTTGAAGGAGAAGGTTGTCTATCAGTTCCGTGTCCGTGCCGTCAACAAGGGTGGCGCATCGAAGGCTTCCGAGCCGAGCGATAACCACACCGTCAAGCATAAGAACCGTAAGTATTACTTTGCTGGACAAAACACATCATATGTGTTGTGTGTATATTTTCTGTTTGTTTAAATATTATTCAACATCATTCTATTGAAGCTAATATTGTGAGTAATAGATATGTCGATAAGCTGTCAAAGTCGTGTTGCGTTGCCGAAACGTGCGCGTGATTCGGTGCTAAAGTTTTGCTCCCTCGGTATGTTCGCGGTCTGTCAAATGGTGTCAATCATGTGTTACTTACAAGATCACTAACATATTTGTACAAACTGTTCTACTTGTGTACCACGCATTTGCAACGCTATGAAACATACAGTGAAGCCACGTATTGATCGTACGAATCTGAAGAACATCACCATCAAGGTCGGCAAGGCGATGATCTGGTCGGTCGACGTAAAGGGTGAACCGGAACCTGAGATCATTTGGACCTGGCGTGATAATATTCCACTGACGGATACCGAAAATATCAAGATAGAGAATGCTAACTACCACTCAAA
The DNA here is from genome assembly GCA_000473375.1 of Anopheles culicifacies. Classification (NCBI taxonomy): domain Eukaryota; kingdom Metazoa; phylum Arthropoda; class Insecta; order Diptera; family Culicidae; genus Anopheles; species Anopheles culicifacies. The sequence continues at coordinate 27,245 of AXCM01000994.1, forward strand.
CTTCTCCATCAAGGATGCCAAGCGTGCAGATACTGGCAAGTACAAAATCGTGGCCCAGAACGTGAACGGCAAGGACGAGGAAACGGTTGAACTGGTGGTTCTTGGATCACCGGGCAGACCGCAGGGCAAGCTGGAAGTATCGAACGTTACCAAGAAGGGTCTGAAGCTGAAATGGAAGAAGCCTGCCGATGATGGTGGCAGCCCGATTCTGGAGTACAAGATCGAGAAGCTAAAGAACCGCAATGGCAAATGGGTCCGCTGTGGCACGGTAACCGGTGGTCCAGAAATTCTCGAAGCTGACATTACCGGACTGGACGAAGGTGCGACCTACAAGTTCCGCGTCATCGGTGTTAACGCCGAAGGTGACGGTGAGCCGCTGGAATCGGAGGAAGTGGTTGCCAAGAACCCGTACGATGAACCGTGGAAACCGGGCACGCCGGAAATTGTCGACTACGACGACAAGTCGGTAAAGTTGAAGTGGGCTGCACCGAAATCGGATGGTGGTGCTCCGATTCAGAAGTACGTGATTCAGAAGAAGGATCGCTTCAAGGATTGGGAAGATGTGAGCGAGGTCGATGGTGGAGAAACGGCTGCCACGATCGATGGTCTGAAGGAGAACACCGAGTGCCAGTTCCGTATTGTTGCCGTCAACAAGGCAGGCCGTTCGCCCGAATCGGATCCAACGAAGTCGCACATAGTGAAGCATCGTGCACGTAAGTATAGTAGTCGCGAGAGGAGGCGGGCTTAGTAGTACGCACCTGAAATGCGCGTGTAAGCAACATTGATCAACTGTCCAACCGTTGGTTGGTTCCTCATTTCACAGTGAAACCGCGTATCGATCGTACAAACTTGAAACCAATTGTCATCCGAGCTGGAAAGATGGTTCATTACGATGTCAATGTAAAGGGTGAACCAGAGCCAGAAATCACTTGGATCGTCAAAGAGAAGCCAGTGTTGGCCGATGACAATTTCGAGATCATCAACAAGGATTACAACACTAAGTTCACGCTGAAGGACAGCTTACGTAAGCACAGTGGTGTTTACAAGATTCAGGCCAAGAACGAACATGGTCAGGATGAGGCTGAGGTGGAGATAACCATCCTGTCCAGCCCAAGCCGACCGAAGGGTCCGCTGGAGGTGAAGGATGTTACCAAGAACGGTTGCAAGCTGAAGTGGAAGAAGCCGGACGATGATGGTGGCAAACCAATTACAGGCTACGAGTTGCAAAAGTACGATCAGAAGGTTGGACGTTGGGTACCGATTGGAAAGGCACCAGCCGATGCCGAGGAGTTCGATGTTACCGGTCTCCAGGAAGGACAGCATTACAAGTTCCGCGTGAAGGCTATCAACGATGAGGGCGAATCGGAACCATTGGAAACCGAGGAGTACATTGTGGCGAAGAATCCGTTCGATGTACCGAAAGCTCCAATGGATGTGGTTATTGTCGATTGGGACAACCAATCGGCCACGCTGGAATGGAAGCGGCCCAATTCCGATGGTGGCGCTGCCATCACTGGATACTTCATCGAGAAGAAGGAGAAGGGAGAATCGAAGTGGGAACCGACTGTCACCACCAGTTCGCCCGAATGTCGTGCGAAGGTGGTCGATCTGCCGGAAAAGCGTGTCTATCAGTTCCGTGTTAGTGCGATCAATAAAGCCGGTACTGGAGAGGCTTCTGATCCTACAAACTTCCACACTGTGAAGCATCGTTACCGTAAGTATGGAACCGTGTCGATAACACGTCAACAAGATGTTGTTTGTTATGCTAATAAAAATGTCACTTGTGATTTTATACAGCCCGTAGAGGAAGTTTTGAGAAAAAGAACTATCCCTAGACATGTTGTGAGGACCTTTGGTAATATCGCGTCTTTCTCTTTTCCCAGTGCGTCCGCGTATCGATCGTACCAACTTGAATCCGATCACGATCAAGGCGGGTCTTTCGGTGCAGTACGATATCGACATCGAGGGTGAGCCAGCACCGACGGTGAAATGGTTCCATGGCGAGAAGGAACTTGCGACCGATGCCGATTACAAGATCGACAACGTCGACTATAACACGAAGTTCTTCATCATGCGTGGTCGACGCAATCTGACGGGCAAGTACACGATCGTGGCCACTAACTCGCAGGGCGAAGATCGTGCCGAGGTAGAGATCTGCATTCTCAGCAAACCGGGCACACCGGAAGGTCCGCTGGAGGCTTCCGACATTCACAAGCATGGTTGCAAGCTGAAGTGGAAGGCACCGCTGGACGATGGTGGCATGCCGATCGAAGGATATGAAATTGAGAAACTTGATCCGCTCACCGGCCAATGGATTCCATGCGGACAGAGCGCAACTCCGGAAGCGAACATTTCGGGACTGCAGGAAGGCAAGCAATACAAGTTCCGTGTCAAGGCCTTTAACAAGGAGGGTGACAGTGAGCCACTGGAGATGGAGACGGTGATCATTGCGAAGGATCCGTACAGTGTGCCGTCCAAGCCCGGCCGCCCGACGCCCACCAACTGGAGCAAAGACTTTGTGGAGTTGGAATGGGCTGCACCCAAGTCGGACGGTGGTGCACCTGTTTCGGAATACATCATTCAGAAACGAGACAAGGCTTCGCGTAAATGGCAGGATGCAGCAACGGTGAAGGGTGATCGTACTCGTGGCACCGTAGAAGACGTGGAGGAAGGCCATGAGTATGAATTCCGCATTGTCGCCGTGAACAGGGCTGGACAATCGGAACCGAGTGACATTTCTGATTCGGTTATCGCGAAGATGCGTTTCCTGGCACCGAAGATCGACCGTAAGAATCTGGATAAGAAGATACTTCGTAGCGGTCAGCTGTTGAATGTGGAGGCCGACGTTACTGGCGAACCAGCGCCGAAGGTAACGTGGGAGTTCAAGGGTAAACCGGTTGACGGTAAGGAGGACGATCGTATTAAGCTGGACAATGAGGAGTACAAGACGAACTTGGTGATCAGAAATCTGAAGCGCTCTGATGCTGGCATCTACAAGATTACGGCAAAGAACGATTCTGGAACTGATACGGTTGACTTGGAGCTGGTCGTATTGGCCAAGCCGTCCAAGTGTCTTGGACCGCTGAAGGTGACGGATGTGACCGCCGATGGATGCAAACTGAACTGGTTGCCACCGGAGGATGATGGCGGTGAACCGATTCAAGCGTACATTGTTGAGCGTATGGACGTGGACAGTGGACGCTGGATTCAGGTGTGCGAAACCCGCTTCCCCGAAGCTGATGTTACCGGACTCCAGGAAGGTAAGGAGTACATGTTGCGCGTAAAGGCTGTCAACAGCGAGGGAGAATCGGAGCCGCTCGAAACCGATACGAGCATCAAGGCGAAGAACCCGTACGATCCACCGAGCGCACCTGGCAAACCGAAAGCAACCGATTGGTCTCGCAAGTTCGTTATGCTGGAATGGAAGGAACCGGAAAGCGACGGTAATGCTCCGATTCAGAAGTACATCATTGAAAAGAAGGACGTGAACAGTACCAAGTGGCAGAAGGCGATGGAAACGGACGGACCGGTCACGAAAGCGAAGGTGCCCGATTTGTTCGAGGGAACTACTTACCAGTTCCGCGTCAAGGCTGTCAACAAGGGTGGCCACAGCCCATACTCACCACTGTCCGACCCGGTAACGGTGAAGGATCGTTTCGCACCGCCGCGAATCGACCGTACTACCCTAAAGAACATTACGCTCAAGGGTGGACAATCGCTGCGGTTGGACTGCAAGATCAGTGGAGAACCGGCGCCAACGAAATACTGGCTATTGAACAAGGCACGCGTCGAGAAGGATACTCCCGATGTGCGCGTTGAGTTTGAAGATTATCGTGCAAAGCTGAGCATTAGCAATATCACACGCTCGCATGGTGGCACCTATGAGATCAAGGCCGAAAATGCATCCGGCTACGATGAAGCTCAGATCACGGTTACTGTACTGGATAAGCCGACGGCTCCAGAAGGTCCGCTGAAGGTAACGAACGTCCACAAGGAGGGTTGCTCGTTGAAGTGGAACCCACCACTAGACGATGGTGGTGTACCAATCGAGTACTACAATGTGGAGAAATTCGACAAGGAGACGCAGCGTTGGTTGCCTGTCGGTCGTACTCATGATACCCACATGGATGTGGCTAATCTGGAACCGGGTCAGGAGTATTTGTTCCGCGTGTCTGCAGTGAACGATGAAGGTGTTTCGGAGCCGCTTGCTACGGACACTTACATCACTGCGAAGAATCCGTTCGACGAGCCTGGCAAACCAGGTACGCCGGAAGCGTACGATTGGGATAAGAACTTTATCGAGCTCCGCTGGACGCCACCGATGACGGATGGTGGTTCTCCGATTACGAAGTACATCGTCGAGAAGCGTGTCCATGGTACGATCAAGTGGATCAAGTGTGCTGAGGTTATTGGTAACAAGTGCGAAGCGAAGGTTACCGAGCTGAACGAAGGCGAAGTGTACGAGTTCAAGGTACGTGCGCTGAATGAAGCTGGACCTGGTATCTGGAGCGATCACAGCAAGCCAATTACGGCCAAGCCACGAAAACGTAAGCATAACGATTCGGTACATTCTACTTGGCTTAAGCTTCTAACATAACTTTGTTTTTCTTCAGTGCCACCCAAGATCGATCGTCGCAACTTGAAGAATCTGAGTGTTGCCATTGGCGAACCATTCGGATTCGATGTGAAAATCTCGGGTGAACCTGCACCAGATGTTGACTGGACCATCAACGATCGTATGGTTACGGTAACGACTACTCGTACCATCGATAATGTGCCGTACAATAGCAAGTTTGTCAACCAGAATCCGGACAGACGTGATTCGGGCAAATATGTGATTAAGGCAACGAACAAGTTCGGTAGCGATCAGGTGGAGATTACTGTAACAGTGAGATGTAAGTACTCGTTAGTGTTTTTGATGAGTAGTTTTAAAAGAAAGTTTATTATCTGCCATTACAGCTAAGCCTGCCGCACCGGAAGGACCACTGGAGGTTAAGGACATGACCAAGGATAGCTGCAAACTGGAATGGAAGAAACCGAAGGATGACGGTGGTGTACCGATCGATCATTACGTGATTGAAAAGTTCGATCCAGACAATGGTATCTGGATGAATGCCGGCAAAACCGATGGACCCCTTACCGAGTTCCCGGTTGAAGGTTTGGTGCCTGGCCATCGCTACAAATTCCGCGTGAAGGCCGTCAATCCAGAAGGCGAATCGGAACCGTTGGAAACCGCCGGAACGGTCGTTGCGAAGGATAGCTTCTGTAAGTACATTGAGCTTGGTGAGTCGGAAGCGAAATACTAATTAAATGTTGTACTTATTTCATTAGCCGTTCCTGACACTCCCAGCGCTCCAACGGTTGTCGATTGGTCGGAGAACCATGCCGTACTCAAATGGCCAGAGCCCGATGATGGTGGTAGCCCGATCACTGGTTACATCATTGAGAAGAAGGACAAGTACAGTCCAATCTGGGAGAAGGCTATCGAAACAAACTCACCCAACCCAACGGCAACGGTGGGAGGATTGGTGGAAGGCAACGAGTACCAGTTCCGTGTGATTGCGATCAACAAGGCTGGTCCTTCGGATCCTTCCGACTCGAGCCGCACGTTTACTGCCAAACCAAGGTTCGCACCACCGAAAATCGATCGTCGTACGATTCGCGATCTTTCCATTTCGGCTGGTTCTATGCTGAAGTTCGACGTAGCTATTTCTGGCGAACCGGCACCGAAGTGCGAATGGCGTGTCAACAAGGCTATCGTCACTGGTGGTGATCGTCGTTTGGAGATTCTGAACACTGACTACAACTCGAAGTTCATCCTGCGTCCTGCAAACCGTGGCGACTCGGGTGATTACGAAATTACGGCCACGAACTCGTCCGGACGCGATCATGTGCTGGTGCAGGTGACGGTCACGGACAAGCCTGGACCACCGGAAGGACCACTGACGGCATCGGACATTACTAAGGAAACGTGCAAGCTGAAGTGGAAGCGTCCAAAGGACGATGGTGGTTGCGATATTGAGTACTACCAGATTGAGCGCTTCGATGACGATGTGAAGGCATGGGTACCTCATGCCAGAAGTGTCGAAACCAATGCCGATATTAACGGCTTGCAGGATGGCAAGAAGTACAAGTTCCGTGTCAGCGCGATCAACGCCGAAGGAGAATCGAAGCCGCTCGAGATGGCTGGAGACTTTATTGCGAAGAATCCGTTCGATGAACCGTCGGCACCGCGTGACTGCAAGGCCACCGATTGGGGTACCGATTTCGTCAAGCTTGCCTGGCAGCCACCGGTCAGTGACGGAGGCTCACCGATCACTGGATATGTGGTTGAGGTGAAGGACAAGTATGGCGAATGGGAACGCAAGATGACGGCACCGGCGGATGCTACTTCCGCCAACGTGCCTGATCTGCTTGAGGGACAAAAGTACGAGTTCCGCGTTCGTGCCGTCAACGATGCTGGACCTAGTGACCCGAGCAATGCAACGCCTCCGATCGTTTGCAAGCCCCGTAACCAACCACCCAAGATCGATCGTACCAACCTGGTTGAGGTACGCATCAAGGCTGGTAACAACGTCGTTTACGATGTGAAGGTTTCCGGTGAGCCAGTGCCCACTACGAGATGGTCTATCAGCAAGCGTGAAATTAAGCCAACCGATCGGTACAAGCTTCAGAACTACGATTACAGCACCAAGCTGACCATTCGTTCGGCAACGCGCGAAGAAAGCGGCACCTACCAGCTTGATGCCGAGAACGAAAATGGCAAGGATACGGCAACGGTGCAGGTGACGGTGCTGGATGTGCCCAGCCCACCAGGAGGCCCGTTGAAGGTGGTTGAAATTACGGCCAACACTGCCGTTTTGGAATGGCGTCCACCATCGGATGACGGTGGTTTGCCGATCGATAACTACATCATCGAGAAGCTGGATGAAGTTAAGGGCACGTGGGTGTATGCGGGAGATTCGGGCAGTCCGAGATGTAAGGCCGAGATCGATGGACTCATCGAGGGCCATACGTACAAGTTCCGCGTGCGTGCTGCCAACAAGATGGGCAAGTCCGAGCCGCTGAGCATGTCCAACTCGGTGCTGGCCAAGAATCCTTACCGAGCACCAGACCGTCCGGAGCAGGTCGCGATCAAGGACTACGACAAGGATTATGTCGAGCTTGAGTGGAAGGCACCGGAGAATGACGGCGGATCACCGATCACTGGTTACGTCGTTGAGAAGCTGGGCAAGTACTCGAGCGACTGGGAGAAGGCAGTGGAAGTACCGGAAGGTGACATTACCAGCGTTAAGGTGCCGGATCTGATTGAAGGAACGGCCTACCAGTTCCGCGTCCGTGCCATCAACCGCGCGGGCGAGGGTGATCCAAGCAGACCGACGGAATCACATATTGCACGTAGCAAGAACCAGCCACCGAAGATCGATCGTAACTATTTGTCGAACGTAAAGATTCGTGCAGGACTTACGTTTGAGTTCGATGTCCCGGTTAGTGGAGAGCCAGTTCCGGCAAAGGAATGGTCGCACAAGGATAATATGATCATCAACACCGATCGCATTAAGGTGGTGTACGAGAACTACAAGACCAAGCTGCGTGTCATCGATGTCAAACGCTCGGACAGTGGTGTTTACACGCTGACGGCAAAGAACAAGAACGGTATTGACATTGCCAATGTGAACGTAACGATTCTTGATGTGCCTGCGCCACCAGAAGGACCGATCCGGTTCGAGAACCTTTCGAAGACGGGCGTGACCTTGATGTGGCGTCCGCCGAAGGATGATGGTGGTTCGGAGATTATGCACTACGTTGTTGAGAAGTTGGATACGGATCAGCTACGCTGGGTGCCGGTGGGAGAAACAATCTCCACCAAGATTCGTCCCGATAATTTGATTGAAGGCCACTCGTACCAGTTCCGCGTACGTGCCGTCAACAAGCAGGGAGAATCAACTCCACTGGTGACATCGCAACCAATCACGGCCAAGGATCCGTACAACAAGCCGGACAAACCGGGCAAACCATTGGTGGTCGACTGGAGCGACGATCATGTGGATCTGGAATGGACCATTCCGAAGAAGGATGGTGGAGCTCCAATTACCAGCTATATCGTGGAAAAACGTCCACGTTACGGCGATTGGAAGTTTGCTGGTGAGTTTACCGAGCTGTACAAGCCGTCTGCCAAGATCAAGGAGCTAACGAAGGACGAAGAGTACGAGTTCCGCGTATGCGCCGTCAACAAGGCAGGTGTGAGTGATCCGAGCGAACCATCCGATCCGGTGGTGTGCAAGTCGCGCTTCGTCTCGCCACACTTCAACAAGAACGCACTGAAGGATCTTGTTGTGCCGGTGGGTAAGAAGATTGCCTACAACATCTCGGTCGAAGCTTCACCGCAGGTTACGGCTGTGTGGAAACGTAATGGCGCTGTCATTCCCGAATCGCAGCGCGTCATTCGTGAAGTGTACAACAATGAGGTATCGCTGGAGATTCCATTCTCGGTTCGTGACGATACTGGCATGTACACGCTGATTGTCAAGAATGAGTGTGGAGAGTTCTCGGCGTCTGCGAATGTGACTGTGCTGGACAAACCGGCACCACCCGAGGGACCGCTTCGTATTACCAACATCACCACAGAGGGATGTCGCCTGGAATGGAAGCTTCCGAAGGACGATGGTGGAAGTCCGATCACGCACTATGTCATCGAGAAGATGGATATGTCGCGTGGTACCTGGACGAATGCTGGCATGAGCACCTCGCTGGTGAACGAAATTTCGCGCTTGATTCACAACAAGCGCTACTCGTTCCGTGTGAAGGCGGTCAACGAAATCGGTGAGTCGGAACCGTTGGACTGCTCTCATCCGATCATCGCCAAGAACGATTACGAAGAGCCATCGCAGCCGCCGAAACCGGAGGTCCGCGATTGGGATGCCAACTCGGTTACTATTCAGTGGAACCCACCGAAGTCGGATGGAGGTGCCACCATCACGGAGTACATCATCCAGAAGAAGGAAAAGGACAGCCCGTACTGGAGCAATGCAGGCCGTGTGCCTGGTATCAAGCGCGATCTGCAGATACCGGATTTGGCAACGGAAACGGAGTACGAGTTCCGAGTGATCGCAGTGAACGCTGCTGGTGAGTCGGAACCGTCCGACCCAACCGATGCTGTGCTGACACGCTCGCGATTCATCGCACCGAAGATCGTGACACCGATGCGCGATATGGTGGTGAAGGCTGGATTGATCTTCCATCTGGACATCAACTTTACGGGCGAGCCAGTACCGGAGGTTGAATGGACGTTGAATGGAAAGCCGGTAAAGACTGACAGCCGTACGACGATGACCGCTCTTGGACACCACACGATCGTGCACACTGTGAACTGCAACCGTGGAGATTCTGGAACGTACAAGCTGGTCATTACCAACTCTAGCGGTTCGGATGAGGGTAGCTTCAATCTGACCGTGCTCGATCGTCCAGATCCGCCACAGGGTCCAATGAAGTACGAAGAGATTACCGAGAAGAGCGTAACGATTTCGTGGAAACCACCGCTAGACAATGGTGGCTCGGAACTTACTGGATACGTGGTTGAAAAGAAGGACTTGACGCACGGTGGCGGATGGGTGCCAGCTGTGGCTTACGTTAGCCCGAAATACACTCATACCGTGGTGCCACGTTTGAACAAGGGCAACAAGTACGAGTTCCGCGTTATGGCCGAGAACTTGCAGGGCCGTTCGGATGGTCTGATGAGTGCACACCCGGTCGTTGCTAAGGATCAGTTTGTTGTGCCTGGACCACCGACGAAACCAGACATTATTGATAGCGGATACGATCAGATTACGCTCAGCTGGAAGCCACCGATCAGCGATGGTGGTTCGCGTATCTCGGGCTACATTATTGAACGTCGCGATCTGGCTACTGGACGCTGGATTCAGGCGAATAAGCACCCGGTCCCGAACATCGAGTACACCGATACGGGAGTTATCAAGGGCCATCAGTACGAGTACCGTGTGTCGGCGGTTAATCAAGCCGGACAGGGCAATCCGAGCGATTCGTCCGTCAAGTGCTGGGCACGCCCGATGCAGCAAGCTCCCGCTCTCAACATGGACAGCTTTAGCAAGCGCACTATTAAGGTGCGTGCTGGTGAGCCAATTGTTATCACTATTCCATTGGTAGGTGCACCGCTGCCTACGGTGGAATGGTCACGTGGTGGCAACAAGATTCCAGAGACATCGCGTGTGTCGATTGATACCAACATGGAGCAGACGGTATTCCGCGTCGACAACAGCAACCGCAATGACTCGGGTACATACAAGATCAAGGCATCGAACCAGTACGGTGAAGATGTCAAGGAGTTCGAAGTCATCGTCGTCGATCGTCCACAGCCACCGAAGTATGTGTCTGGCTTGGAGACGACGCAGGACAGTGTAACGCTCAACTGGGACGCACCATCGGACGATGGTGGTTCGGAAATTACCGGATACAGTATCGAGTACAAGGAGTTCCCGTCGGACAACTGGAAGATGGTCTTTGGTACTGTGCCTCGTTGCTCGCACACTATCAAGCATTTGACGGAGAACCACGAGTATGTGTTCCGCGTGCGGGCCGAGAATATCTATGGTGCATCGGAACCCACCGAGAGCAAACCAATCTCGCCAAAGAGCCCCGACCCGCCAGAGGCGGTTGACAAACCGACCGTTACGGACTACACGCCAAGCTCGTGCACGATTGCCTGGAAACCACCTCGCGTACAGACGCGACCGGTGGTTGGATACTTCGTCGAGAAGCGTGAACGTGGTACGGGTGAATGGGTACAGGTCAACAACTATCCCACGACCAACACTACTTACACGATTCCCGACCTCATGGAAGGATTCCGCTACGAATTCCGCGTCAAGACAGTCAACGAGGTTGGTGTTAGCAAGCCTAGCGAACCGACTGATCCGATCACCGCTTCGCACCAGCGTAAGCGTCCGAACCAACCGGATCCACCATCGATCGACAAGATTACGCGCAACGGTGTCAACCTGTCCTGGCGTACGCTGCGTCGCGATGCCAAGGAGAAGATCAAGGGTTACATTGTGCAGTACCGCATCAAGGACGACGAGAAGTGGTTGGATGCCAACTCTCCATCCGATCTTATTGCTGATCAGGCATACCGTGTGGAGAACCTGGACGAAGGTAAAGAGTATCAGTTCCGACTTATTGCCGTCAATGAGATCGGCATGTCTGATCCTTCGCGGCCAAGCATTTCTGTGACGCTTGCCGAACAACCAAACAAACCGATGATGGATCTGAGCAACGTACGCGACATTACCGTCCGTGCTGGCGAAGATTTCAACATTCACGTACCGTACACTGCGTTCCCGAAACCGGTGGCTACGTGGTTCGTCAACGAAGAGCTGCTGGATGACAGAGACAAGCGTTTCCATACTCAGCTCACAGATGAAGCAGCCAGCATCGTGGTGGTAAAGAGTGTCCGCGCTGACACAAAGCAGTACCGTCTGATGTTGAAGAATCCTTCCGGATACGATATTGCCACCTGTAATGTGAAGGTATTGGATCGTCCTAGCAAGCCAGAGAATATTGGCGTCGAATCGTACGGTGGCGAGCATTTGGTGCTGTGCTGGAATGCCCCGCTGGATGATGGTGGCTGCCCAGTTACGAACTATGTGGTGGAGAAGAAGGACAAGAACTCCAACGCATGGACGAAGGTCAGCAGCTATTGTACGACCACTTATCTGAAGATTCGCAATCTGCGTCTGAACCAGCTGTACGATTTCCGCGTGTACGCCGAGAACAAGTACGGTCTGTCGGAACCGGCACAGGCAGATTCGATCGTTGCCAAGCATCCGTTCGATCCGCCATCACAACCCGGAACACCGAGCCGTGTGGAAACTACGGAAGATACGATTACCATCACATGGACAAAGCCGGCCAGCAATGGTGGCTCACCGGTTACGCACTACATCGTGGAGAAGAAGCTTGCTACCGAAGGACACTGGTCGAAGGTGCAGCAGGGTACGCTGAAGGATCTGATGTGCAAGATTACCGGACTGTCCGAGAATCACGAGTATGTGTTCCGCGTTGCTGCAGTGAATGCTGCCGGTACCAGCCCGTACAGCAACCCGTCGGATCCGATTATGGTCAGTGCAGCGTTTACGGCACCGAAGATTACATCCGACATTGGAATGCGCGACATTCTGGTTATTGCGCGCGATCCGTTCAAGATTATTGTGCCGTACACGGCCACACCGAAGCCAGACGCCATCTGGATGGTCAATGGCAACGAGGTATCGCGTAACGAGCGCATCGAACTGCCTATCAACGATACGGAGGCTATCTTCAAGAACGACAACTCGAAGCGTATCGACTCTGGCAGCTATACCATTCATCTGGTGAACTGCGTTGGCAAGGATACTGCCTCATGCCGAGTGCTGGTGGTTGACAAACCCTCGCCTCCTATTGGACCACTGGAGGTATCTGAGATTACGCCAGAATCGTGCACACTATCCTGGAAGACTCCGTTGGACGATGGTGGCAGTCCGATTACTAACTACATCGTTGAGCGTTACGAACCACTTGGATACTGGACGAAGGCTAGTAGCTTTGTGCGTAGCACTCACTACGACAACATGGGCATGGAGGCGAACAAACCATACAACTTCCGTGTGCGTGCCGAGAATCAGTACGGTGTGAGTGATCCGCTGATTCTGGAGGAGCCAATCATCGCCCGCTATCCATTCACCGTACCGGATCCACCGAATCCGCCACGTGTATCGGACTGGGATGCCAACTATGTCACGGTCACGTGGGAGCGTCCGCTTATGGATGGTGGTTCCCGCATCCAGGGTTACCGATTTGAGTACCGTGATGTGATGGACAGCACCTGGATTACGAACAACTTCCTCATCAAGGATAACAGCTACCAGGTGTACAATCTGTTGCCGGGACGCGAGTACGAATTCCGCGTACGTGCCCAGAACGCTGCCGGTGTAAGTAAACCGTCGGCATCTTCGAAGAAGTTCAAGATCCATGGCAAGATTACACCACCAACCGCACCGGGAGCACCGGCCGTGGTGAAGGTGGGCAAGAGCTTCGTCGATCTCAGCTGGACTCCGCCGGCCAGCGACGGTGGTTCGAAGATCCTGGGCTACTATGTGGAACGTCGCGATATCGGTGGCGCTCGCTGGGTGAAGTGCAACGAGAACAACATCCCAGTGACGGAGCTCACCGTGACAAATCTGATCGAGGGAGGAGTGTACGAGTTCCGAGTGTACGCCGTCAACAACTATGGTGTGTCGCCGCCTTCAGCCGAAACCCGCTCCGTACGTATTGGAGAACAGCTCAATACGGAGAAGCCGGAATGGGTCAAGAGGTTGAAGTTCAACCTTGTGCCGCTGGGTAAATCAGTGGAGCTGACGTGTGAAGCTCATGGCAAGCCCGAACCGACATGCCGCTGGTTGCGCAACGGAAAGGAGATCACTCACGGTGGACAATATGCGCTGGAAAGCAAGAACGGTGTCTTCTCGCTGCATATTTCTAACGTTACGTATCGTGACGAGGGAGACTACACTTGCGAGGCTTTGAACTTTGTGGGTGTGATCCACACGACCGGTGCGCTCAAGATCGGTGTACCGCCCAAGCTGGTTAACATTCCGTCGGATGTGTATCTGGTCAAGGGTGATAATGCCAAGATCAAGCTTTGCTTCCACGGCGACCAGCCAATGGAGGTTAACATCTCGAAGGATCGCGAGAAGCTCATCGAAACGGAACACATCAAATACACCGTGTTCGATGACTATGCCGTCATCTACATTCGCGATGTACTGGACACGGACAAGGGTGTGTATCTGGTGAACTTCAAGAACGACAGTGGTAGCGTATCGTGTAATGTAAACGTCCACGTGACTGGTTTGCCTGGTCCTCCGACGGGTCCACTGCTGGTGAGCCACGTCACGAAGAACATGTGCACGGTATCCTGGAAACCGCCGGCGTACGATGGAGGTCGCAAGGTTACGCACTACATTGTGGAGCGTCGCGACATCAAATCGCAGCACTGGCTAATCGTGTCGAACTACGTGAAGGAGTCGCAGCTCATCATCAAGGGACTGATCGAAGGCTCGGAGTATTTGTTCCGCGTGTCCGCTGTCAATGAGAACGGTATTGGACCGGCGCTGGAAGGTGTCGATCCGATCAAGGCACGTGGACCATACGATTTGCCATCGGCACCGGGTGTTCCGATCATTCACGAAGTTGGAGGCGATTTCGTCAACCTGGAATGGGAGAAACCAGTCTCGGACGGAGGAGCCCGCATCCAGGGCTACTGGATCGAGAAGCGCGAACAGGACACGGACACATGGCAGCGCGTCAACACAACGCTGTGCGTCATCTGTACCATCAACTGTGCCAATCTGGTCGAGGGTCGTCATTACGAATTCCGCGTAGCGGCTCAGAACGAGATCGGTGTATCGGAGTTCTCGAAGGCATCGCAGCTGGTGAAGGTGGTTGATCCGGATGTTGTGAAACCGCCAGAGGTCGTGAAGCCGCTGAACACGCTGACCTGCGTCCAGAACCGTGGCGTCGAGTTTGTGTGCAAGATTACCGGTGTACCGCGGCCAAGGATCACCTGGCACAAGGGTGCACGCGAGATCTGCTCTGGATCGAGATATCACATGTACAGCGATGGCGACACGCACCATCTTGCCATCAACGATGTGTTTGGCGAAGATGCGGATGAGTACACTTGCCGTGCGGCTAACCGTGGCGGTGTACGATCGACAAAGGCATCGCTGATCATCAAATCGCCACCGAAGCTGAACGTTCCGCCACGCTTCCGCGATACGGCCTTCTTCGACAACGGTGAAAACATTGAGATTAAGATTCCGTTCACTGGATTCCCGAAACCGCGTTGCCACTGGACGTTGAAGGGTGAACAGATCGAATCGGGCAGCCACTACCACATTGAGACGCGTGAGCGCCACACGGTGCTGACGATCCGTGATGGTTCGCAGCTTGATTCGGGCACCTACACGATCACGATCGAAAACGAGCTGGGACAGGATACGGCCGATATTAAGATCCAGATTAGCGATCGTCCTGATAAGCCACGCAACCTGACCATCGACCAGATTGGTTTGGATCATGTAACGCTCAGCTGGTTGCCTCCATCGTGGGATGGCGGTGCAAGCATCACCAATTACATCGTGGAGAAGCGCGAGGTTCCATTGTCCACCTGGATTCGGGCTGGTACTACGCGCTTCAATCAGCTTATCATTCCGCATCTGTCACCTGGCCACCAGTACGAGTTCCGCGTGTTTGCTGAGAATGTGTACGGCCGTTCGGAGCCATCCGATCAAACCGAACTGATCAGCCTGAAGGATCTGGGTATCAAGCCGGCCAAGCGCGTCAAGTACGAGCTGGATGAGAACGGCAAACCGAAGCGTCAGGGCAAGAAGGAAGCTGTCGGAGACTATGATGACTACGTGTTCGATGTGTACTCGAAATACCACCCGAAACCGGTAGAAATTTCGAACAAGAGCGTGTACGATCAGTACGAGATTTTGGAAGAGATCGGTACGGGTGCGTTCGGTGTGGTCCATCGATGCCGTGAGCGAAAGACGGGCAACGTGTTTGCCGCTAAATTCATTCCGGTGTCGACGAATGCCGAGCGTGAGCTGATTCGCCGTGAGATCGATATCATGAACCAGCTGCATCATCGCAAGCTCATCTATCTGCATGACGCATTTGAGGATGAGGATGAGATGGTGCTGATCTACGAGTTCCTGTCGGGTGGTGAGCTGTTCGAGCGCATCACTACCGAGGGCTACCGTATGTGCGAGCAGGAGATCATCGAATACATGAAGCAGATCTGTGAAGCCGTGAAGTACATGCACGAGCGGAACATCATTCATCTGGACATCAAGCCAGAGAATGTGATGTGCCAGACGCGCAACACCAACCAAGTCAAGCTGATTGACTTTGGTCTGGCGACGAAGCTGAACCCGAACGAGATGGTTAAGATTTCGACGGGCACGGCCGAGTTTGCGGCTCCTGAAATTGTGGAACGCGAACCGGTTGGCTTCTATACTGACATGTGGGCCGTTGGCGTGTTGGCGTATGTACTGGTGAGCGGTCTTTCGCCGTTCGCCGGCGAAACCGACATCGATACGCTGAAGAACATCAAGCAAGGTACCTGGGAGTTCGACGAGGTTGCATTCCGCGATGTGTCGGAAGAATGCAAGGACTTTATCCGTCGCCTGTTGGTGAAGAACACCGAGAAGCGTATGACGGCGCACGAGTGCTTGATGCATGTGTGGTTGAGCGATACGTACAACAGCTCGACGTCGGTGATTTCGATCGAACGCTACAAGCAGATTCGCGATCTGATTCGCAGAAAGTACGAGAACTGGGCATCGTTTGTGCTTCCGCTGGGTCGCCTGTCGGAGTACTCGGCACTGCGCAAGCTGCTGATCCAGAAGTACAAGATTCACGAAACCTCGGTCGATCGACGCCAGGCGGCTCCGCGCTTCGTCATCCGTCCACAGTCGGCGTTCTGCTACGAAGGCCAGAGCTGCAAGTTCTACTGCCGTGTCATCGGTGTGGCTACGCCGGTGCTCACCTGGTACCACAACAACCAGGAGCTGAAGCAGTCGGTGAAGTTCATGAAGCGATACGCCGGCGACGACTACTACTTCATCATCAATCGCGTCAAGCTGGATGATCGTGGCGAGTACATTATCCGTGCCGAGAACCACTACGGAGCGCGCGAGGAAGTTATAT
Source organism: Anopheles culicifacies (assembly GCA_000473375.1). Taxonomy (NCBI): domain Eukaryota; kingdom Metazoa; phylum Arthropoda; class Insecta; order Diptera; family Culicidae; genus Anopheles; species Anopheles culicifacies. Next base: position 44,015 of record AXCM01000994.1, read on the forward strand.
TCCTGAATGTGCACCCGATGTCGAAGCAGGTGCCAATCTACAAACCGGAAACGTTGACTATTCGCAAGCGCGAACCAAGCCCACGACCATTCTGGCAGGAGGAAGCCGACTCGGCACCATCGTTCACGTTTGCTCTGCGTCCGCGTGTCATGCAGCTGCGCGACACCTGTAAGCTGCTGTGCTGCGTGACTGGCAAACCGATGCCATCGGTGAAATGGTTCAAGAATGGCCGCGAGCTTAGCAAGTACGAGTACACGATGACGCACACGGACGGTGTGGTAACGATGGAAATTATCGACACGAAGGTGGAGGATTCCGGCGAGTACAAGTGTGTGGCCGTTAATCCACTGGGCAAGGCGGAAACTACCTGCGTGGTGATCGTCGAGGATCATCGCGTCGAGCAGCAGTTGTCCGCTAAGCCAGATGTGAAGAAACCGACCATTAAGAAACCGGAACCGGCAAAGACGGCATCGTCGGGCGCCCGCCTTGGAGCACCCACGAATGAAGCTAGATCGAGGAACTCTACCCGCGAACTGATGCGTAAGTATTGTTGAAGCGTGGTGTTGGATGAGAGTAATGATCACCTCTTTCTATCGTATAGCACTGCAATCGGATAGTTTGATGCATCCACCAGAGTTCACGAAACAGCTGAAGGATGTGGTCGCCGCCGATGGAGAACCACTGCAGCTGAACTGTCACGTAAATGGAGATCCGCTGCCACAGATTGTTTGGACGAGGGATGGCAAGAAGCTCAGTTCGTCCGACGTGATCGACATCAAGTACAAATCGGGCATTGCAAGCTTGCGCATTAACGAGCTCTTCCCAGAGGACTCGGGTGTGTACGTGTGCACGGCCAAGAACTCGATGGGAGAAGCGTCCACCCAGTGCACGCTGGATGTGAAGAGTGAGTAGCTGGAGGCGGTTGTTGACCACGCAAGAGTATGGTTTTCTAATCGCTTACCTACGTTTTATTCCAACAGAGGGACCTACGTCCACGTCGCGTCCAGAGGGCAAGGGTATCCCTATCAAACCGCCAGTCATCAAGAAGCATGCCGATTCCGGCTACTACAAGGACGGCTCGGAGGTGTTCATCTCCTGCAGCATCAACTGTACCGATCCGTTCAACGTGATCTGGCTGCACGACAACCGCGAGATCAAAAACTCGGCCGACTTTGAGTATCTGAACGACGGTGACATCCACACGCTGCACATTGCGGAAATCTTCCCGGAGGATGCCGGCACGTACACGTGCGAAGCGTTCAACAAGGGTGGCGAAAGCTTCAGCTCGTGCACGATCACCGTCCTGGCGCAGGATGACCAGAAGGACAAACCGACCTTCGCCAAATTCCCGGCTTCGTTAAGCGTCCTCGACGGAGCCAAGGCTGTGTTCTCCTGCGAAACCTTCGAAGCACCGTCGAAGCTTCAGTGGTACAAGGACGGTGAGCCGATCAACGAGTCCTCCAACCGCTATCGGTTCGTGAAGAAGGACAACAAGTACACGTTCACCGTGGCCAAATGTTCGTTCGAGGACATTGGCCAGTATCAGGTGCGGGTCGTGACGCGTACCGGCGATGCGCTCGCATCGTTCTCGCTCAACGTTAGCGCCTAATCGTTAAACTGTAATTATAATGCGTAGCGTGTAAGCGTAGGTTAGAGAGTCGAATTGTTTTTTTTCTTCTTCTCCGTTTTTGTATAAACATACATATTTTCGGGCCGGGAAATTCACAGCGGGCAAAATCACGCACACGCACACACGTGTGAAAAGTCGATATATTTATACATACACATACATATATACATATATTTACGTGAAATTATTTTTTTTTAATTGTCAAAGCAAGTTGTTAAGTTTTATTTTTGTAAAGTATTATTATTGAACTAAACGAATGGTATTTTGCAATTTGCATTGTGTAATGACTTTCTGAATGATGACAAACGCATTTCATATGCGTTACAAGTTCGTCTTTCCGACCAAAAACTGGTTGAATATCGGCCGTATCAGCTCAATAAAGTCGATTCTTGAGCAGATCACTCGTTTGGTTTTGGATTGGAACTCGGGGAAAAGCCAATGGCACACTGCCAACGTGCAGCTGGTGTGACTGTTGACACAGAATGACTTTGTCAAATTACCTTTTGAAGACCAACGCTCTCTCGCAGTCGCCAAACTTTTGCTCGCAGCCCTATTGATGCCCATCAATCCGCTTTTCCCTTTGCCGTGGCAGAAGCCAAAGCAACGTACCAGCTATTAATTATCAAACTTCTGCACTGGTACGGGACAACCCATTAAACTACAATCGTTACGACCATCCGATCGACCAGCGTTGATGGAAGTTTTGGCAAAGCTCTTCGGTTATGGGTTTTGTACCGCTTGTTGGTGGGAGAAGGGGAGAAAGGGGATACAGTTTTTTTTTATTTCGCTCCTTCCAAGCTGGTTTTCAGATTTGCTCGCTCACGTTCACTGCATCTGCATGACCATAGTCTACCGATGTTCTTCTAGTCGCTGGGTGGTGTAGCAACCCAATTCTTTCCTCCAACCCGAAACCCGGGACAGGTCGGCGGGTTCGTGCGTAGCGTCCCTTTACCCGAAGTGGAAAACATAAATCCGGCTCCTTCTGTTATCGTTGCGGCTGACAGAATCCAACCATGTGCATTTTACATAAACTATTGGCCCGTTGTCGAACGAGACAAACCTCGGGACGGATGGAGCATTGTGTCTTTCTTGGCCGGGAACGAAAGGAGCAAGGAGCAAAAACGACTCCTCTAAACCCCAACCTCTGGAATACTGGGAAGACTGGTTCTGTACGCGGGTTCTCTGGTATTGAAACATCATTGTCAAGTTCCGTACCGGAGGGAGGGAGGGACAGGATACAATCGGCTTAAGGTTTGTTGTTTTATTTTACCTTCTGTGTCCGGTTCTGGCATTTGCCAATTTAAAGCCACGTACGGTGACCCCACCCATTGGGGACAAGTTTCAAAGTTATAGCTCGTGACAAACGCATTAGCAAAAAAAGAAAAGAAGCAAACTTGTCTCCCCTCGGTTCCTTTACGTCTGGCATTGCGTTTTGATGAGGCAAGGATGGTACGCAAACCTCCTGGAAAGGATTGTAGCTAAGCGCTAGAACCTTCAGGCTACGGCGAGCTGTAACCGTAAGCAAAGGGGGAGGAAGGTAGCAGCAGTAAAGCTCCAAAATATATGTACATGTTGATTTTAAGTCCCATCGTTTCGGTTACCCTGGAGGACAATACGGTTGAGGGATTAATAACATGCTATAGATCAACTGCATTGCTGCAACCGGACGGTACCACTCCATCGTACCTAATGAAAGATGCGATGAGGGACGAAACAGTTCACCACTAATCCACCACCGAAAGGACGATATTAATTATGTCCTGTCAGTGTGTGTGAA
>KI422738.1:6583-17136 GCA_000473375.1 Anopheles culicifacies
AAAAAAGTATTAATAGCAATTTGAAGGCTGTTTTCGTCAAGCTCTTCAAACGACGCAAAACAAACAACACAAGTTTGCATGGATTTGATTGGATGCGAATCAGATAGACAAATAGTTGAACCCGATCGAATAAAGCTGTTTCCATGCGGGGTGTTATTCTTTTCACACTCTCTTTCTCGTGATTGTTCAATAAATTCATCTCCATATGTAGGGATTTTTAGAAAGGCAGTACATACAGTACCTCAAAGTCAAAGTGGGACACCTTTGTTTGGTTTTGAAAACGTCGTTGGAAACTGTTGAGATTTAAGGTTACTTATAAATTATTCTCTTTGAACTTACATTATTATGAACAACGCGATGAACTACCAGACTTGAGGTGAAGTTATTATGGAAGTCTAAATGTTCACTAAAAACAAAATCATACGGGCATTATCTTTTAAGCTTTTTTTTTCTTTTTTTGTTAAAACAATCAATTCTCTTTGTTTTAAAATATGTAACAGATCTCATTAACTGCGTGTTGCCCTGTTTGAACTTGTCTCCTATTTTTCAATATTTTACATAAATAATTATAATAATAAGTTCCATCCCATTTCACTTCAACGTAAGTGAGAGAAGGACAGAATTATACCTAACATTTTTTAGTCTGATAATATTTTAATAATTTATTATTATTATAAATTATTTAGCACAGTCCTTTCCCGAGGGATGCGAATAAGACGTTTCAAAGAAATTCACGTAACTCGATTTTTTGCACAAGTTGAGTATGGTTGTATCTACGTCTTATCTAGGGATTGTTTTGGACAATTCCTAATTTTTATTTATATACAAACATTATCTCAACCAAAGAATAGTTTTGCAATAATTAATAGTAATATGCTTTTTACAATATCTTAGTAAAGAAAATCTTAGTAAAACAATAAAATGTAACAGATTTTTGGGAATGTTTAGAAAATTACAATTAATGCTTTTATGAAAAAAATCTGTCAAATTTATAAATTTACTAATTCGCGTAAATCGGGAAACGATCTCACTTGGAAGCTAAAATATCAGAGTTTTGTATGACATTATCTTATAATTTAAATAAATTATCTAAAACAAAACGAAACAACTAAAGCGAAGATAAAATACAGAACAAGAGTGTAGTTTTAAGGTGGCACACTTTGACTTTGAGCACCTGTGTGCATATTGTCCAGAGAATAGAAATGGACAGAAGAGATGTAGGAATGAGAATTTAGGAGGTGAAAGGAGTTGTAAAGACTCATGTTTTATTATACACTCACTCATTAGTAAGCCCATTCGATTCAACAAACTCAGTGGGTGAGTAAAATAGGAGAGTCATAACTCATAATGACTCATTCAGCTAGTTAGCTTAGTGTAATGGCTCATTCACTCTGAAAGAACTTACTAAAACAAGGAGTTATTTTTCTCATCACTGAAGGTGAAGCACTCACACAAACGCATCGTCCATTTTGGTAAAGGATATCCTTTTTTTTTCAAATATCAATCTTTTGCCTCAGATCGGACACTCTCAGCGAACAATGCGAACCCTTACTATGCATAAGGCCAATTTTTAAAAGATTTTTATCATTGCAATGCAGATTGGGCATGGCATGCGGATAAGAGAAATAAATCCTACAGCAGCAACAACTAGACTAGAAAACAGAATACACAAAAAAAAAACAAACGAAAAGCAAACACATTAAACAAACCCGCACCCCCTCCCGTTTCTCGGTGGGGCGTTTTGGAATGCTGCAAACGCCAATCACGCCACCGCGGCTGGATATTGAGATGTCGTATGCAAACACACACAGACACAACGTTAAAAATAAACAAACGCACGCCATGACACGCATGGTAAATTTGGCTGGAAGCTAACAGAACGCATCTTCGCTTCGAACGGCAAACACGAATTCAAACTGAACTTTTAGACGAATCGCGTTTTCTTCTTTTGGTTTATTCCCTTTTCCCCCCATTTTTGCTACAAACAAATGACGTCCAAAAAAAAAAAGGGAACCAAAGGGCCAGAACGTGACTACCACGTTGATGATATCGTGTATCGTATCGTGTAGGTTGATGATCAAGAAGCGGCCGGTGATGGTGATGGTAAGTTAGGTTAATAAAGATTACGGTGTAACGATACGCTGCTGGTAGGATACGCGTGTCGCCAGCATCATCAGCAACCGTCTGCAAAGGTGATAGGATAGGTTAGAAATTTTAATTCAAATGGATTCGGATGCGAATGCTGAGGAATGGGTGGAATGTGTGCCCTTGTATGATTCGGGAATGGAATGAATGTGGATGGAGGGCAACAAAGCACAGAGAACGCATATATCCTTAAGCACCAAAAATGCAAGCACAGAGACGAACGTAATGAAACGAACGAGTGAAACAAAACCAATGCAAAACACGATGATGGAAAATGCAAACGTAATACGAGTACAGTAATGTCCATTAGAAAGCTGCAGCATCTTCTCAAGCATCGAAACGAAACGCTGGTTAGGATGGAAGAAGATGGAAAACCGAAAAAAAACCACTTGAAAGCGATAAAATAAAATCCACAGTGCCTTGTTTGCAGCATAGGAAAAGCTTATTAATATCGTCTGGCCACGCCATTCACGTGTATGCAATTTTCCGCGCTTACGACGTCGCTTGGCCGCTAACCATGAGCTAAGTTCACGTACATAAATGACGAATTGCATACTAACTGCATACACACACACGCACAGTGCAGTGCTGGTGTGGAATAAAGCTTACAAAAATGGGGGCATGTGACCCCTTGGTTTTTGTCCTCCCAAAAAAGCTTTATGCGTGTTTCTACCCCATTTTGTTTTGTTGCGCATGCAGATGTTTGCGGCATTGACCGCTGTGCTTTATCGTACGTTAAGCAATGGCGATGGGAGGGAAAGAGCGATCAAGAAGAGAAGAAAAAAAAACCTAATAAATACCACACAGATTATGCATATCTCGAGTGTAAGATAAAATGATTGTTTTCCCTTGTTTTTGTTTTTCTCATCTAAAAGATAGAACTTTAAAATCTGTTAACGGTGCGCTAGAGCGGCGTTCGGTCTAGCGATAAGCAAAACTCCTTCCAACAATCTAGCTCTAGTTTTAACAGAAAATTAAAATTTGATCCTAGTAGACCTGCGCAAGGTTTAGATAGTGATGGTGTGCATGGTAGGCACACCAATATAGAATAACGATGAAACCGTAGACAACATGGCACTAACCATGTGCAAACGGCATGTTTTTTTTTCTCTCTGCCTCTCTCTCTCTCTCACTCTTTCTAAAAGCTTTTCCGTTCCGCCAGAATAATACGCATAAATACCCGGGAGAGGGCGATGGCTCAAAAGCGCCATGAACACTGTTTCCTATTGGACTTTAGGTTAAGGTCACAAACTTGCATCAACTGATAGGAATTGAGGTGCAGTCAAACTGCGCCTCGCAAACGATATCGCCTAGCTAGCTAGACTTCTAATGGCTGTACTAAAATAAAGTAAGAATTACAATAACAAACACAGAAAACACAACGGTATCCGTGAGCCTACAAGCCGTATGTAAAATAGTGTTGGTTTTTCTCTAACGAACGTTAAAACTCTTCAGATATTTTTGCCATTGTTCAAACATTGTTCCTTATTTTCTACTAGAAAGATTCGTAACAATGCCAATTACAAAAAATAAATAAATAAACACTTGACCACTTTGAATGGTTCGGCGCTACTAACTACATGCGTTAGTGTAAGTGTAGCGTACAATAAGATGCAGACGGTAAACGAGCGAAGGAAGTGAGCAAAATGGACACGTCCTCGTCTGAAGGAATGGCGTACGAAGAACAGTACGGTTTTAACGCAACGTCTCTCTTTAAACAAACAATGCTAAACCTAAACCTAACAGCCAATTCCATGTTCCAAATGGGATGGAACAATTATTTCAGATAACATATTATCTTACGAAACTAAACCAAACAAATGGAACGAAACACGCATGCACACCTAATTGAAGCTTTATTCCTTTTTGTAATGAAAATGTTAACAAAAACCAAAGATGAATTTCATCGACCAAAAAAAAAAAAAAAAACTAACAAAAACCGTACACTAACACTTTAGAAGAAGAAAAAAGCAGAAAGAAACGGATGATTCTTGCAAAGGCAAACGTATCTAGCTGAAACTAATCGAAAAAAAAAATGGAAACGAGAAAGAACGAAATCAAATCAAACTATAAGCTACGACATAGTGCTTGTGAAGGAAGTAAAACAGAAGAAGAAAAGAAAACGGACAGGTGAAATAATAATTCAATAAAATAAAATAATTAAAACGGTTTTGACATCCGTCAGGAAATTAATCTTAATGAAAATACACCTAACTTAAACTAATAAAAACAAAACCAAAACAAACAAACAACCAAACAACATAAAAGTAATGTGGAAAAAAACCTTGCTCCATTTTGCCCTGATAAATGTGTAGCTGTACTTTTTTTGTTGCAATCATTAGTATCACACTGAAAATATATCACATGAAATGTGCTTATGGTAAGTAATTGAAAATGAAATATGAAATTACTGCCCACCTAATCGCAAAACCACATCGCTTTGAGTTGATTCTGTAACACCTGAAAGTATGCATGTATGAATGACATGTCGCCTGAAAGTATACTTTAGTATTAGATATTATATACGTTTTTATTCGTAACTTTAACTCATACCTATTCTACGACACACTTGACGGATTGTTTAGGGCCATTTTTTCCTCAAAAATGTGAAAATGCACTTTCTCCCGGGTGCACTCAGCTAACTTAATTTGAGTTTTTGCTCTCCACGAATCATCCAGCAGCCAAATGGAATTAAATCTCTCCCCAAATATCATCTACACTTAACATATGAAAATGTGTTTATTTTTGCTCCCAAGTTAAGTCAGTCTAAATTTTGCTTTCTAAATTGAGAATTTTAACGGTGATTTCAAAAATTCACCTTGCTGCTCTTACTATAGCAACCATGGCTGCTCTAGATCAGATTTCATTGCTGCTCTATACACCTTGCATATATGCTGTCAAACGTGTCTTCCTGAATCACAACAAACACAACATCCCACAACTGAAGAAATCCCGAAATACAAAGTTTGTTTCGCACTTATTTTGTTCCTCTGTTTGCCCTGAACGCTTTCCAAAATGGCTTTGGTGAGATCGTTACAGTAAGTATTACAACTGGGAGACGAAAATCTAGCGTTACACCTACCACTCATAACGATTTACGTAACTTCCAGAATCTTGCTGCCTAAGCTGCCGGCAGTACCATTCTTCGGCGGAAATCTTACCAGTAGCCTTTCGGAAATAACGGCCGGTGGTGCTTGGGGATTCCTTTCCACACGCACAGTCATTCGCAATCAATTTCCACGTGCACGGGAAACGAAACGTGTCCGTGTGCACGGTTGGTTGAAACGGATGTCTACTCTTTCCGGGCGCCGGGTGCTAATGAGAAAAATATTGAAAGGAAGGCACGTGCTTTCGCACTAAGGTTTAGGCATTTGCTTTTAGTTGAATATTGTACGCTGAATGGAGGCCAATAGATTAATCACACGAAGGATAACATAGTTCTCGGAAAGACGAGATTATTTCATTTTCGGAAAGAACTTTTTTTTCGATTGCAGAAATACTGAAGCACCCTGTGTTCGTTTGTCTTGGTTTGTTTTCCTGCGTTGACAGCTGTTTCACGGCATCATAACAAAGCTTCACGCATTGCATCTACTTTCGCTCGGTGTCCGCACTTGCGTTTGCAACGATGAACTCCAACGACGATGATTGTGCGTTTGAAATAACAATTACCGATTTTTCTACCTGCTGCCGACTGTGCTTATCGTCGAACGAATCTGACTGTTACTTTGACATCTCCAAAACTTCGTTGCCCTCGGATAGCGATATCACAATGATTGAAGCGATACAGAAGGTCACCAACAATGAGGTAAGCTGGCTCTTGGCTCTGGAATACCTATGTTATTAATGAAAGTTCGGTTTTATGCATCCCTAGATACATTTGCACGCCAAGCTTCCCTCGAAGATCTGTAGATTGTGTTCCACCCGGCTGGATGATGCGTACAGTTTCATTCAAGATTTTTACCGCATAAATGAAACGCTTCAAAATTACATGGAAAACGGAGCGCTTGATGCATTATCGGAGGAAAACAATGCCTACAGCTATGTCTGTAGCGAAACGGAAGAAATACAATTGGAAAGTGAACAGGAGCTGAACGAGCAGCAGACGGAAGAAAGCGAAATGCTTCCATTGAAAGCCGAAGATCAAACGGCGGATAGTAAGAAGCGAGCACCGACAGCGGTTGAGATCGTGCTGCAACAGATCGGCACGAAAGCGAGGGAACGTAAACCTCGAACAGAGAATCGTTCCACCATTACGCACCGTTGCCACGTGTGTGACAAAACGTTTCTGCGCCGGTCAAACCTGGTCGACCATTTGCGGCTGCACGCGCAGATCAAGATGTACGAGTGCGATTACTGTGATAAAAGTTTCGTACAGTCCGGCAATCTGAAATCGCACCTGCGGACGCACACGGCCGAAAAGCCGTTCGATTGTAACGTATGCGGTAAGGCGTTCACGCAATCGAGCTCACTGAAGACGCACCTGCTGACGCACACGAACCATAAACCGTACTCGTGCGACGTATGCGACAAGGGATTTACGAGCAGCTCCGATCTGTCCAAACACAAACGTACCCATTCCGGGCTTAAGCCCTACCAGTGCACTATCTGTTCGAACCGAATGTTCACGCAGAAGGTACACCTACGGAACCATCTGGCACGAATACATCCGACCAGCAATATAAAGAAGGCGCTGGAAATGGGTTTCGTGAAATGAAAATTAGCAAAATTGTATAAGTAAGACAATTCATTTGCAAAATAAAATGCAAAACAAAACATTTGTGTAAATGTGTTGATGGTTTATGTCTTGTTCAATATCTTTGCTTGGAACTATGGAGATCTGCAGGACCATTTGGTCAAAACGATTGCCTTTCTTATGTGAAATGGTTCTCTGGGTTTGTAACCTCCTCTTTACTTACCTGTGTTTTCAATTTGAATACTTCTTTTTAGTTTTAGCTCTACAACCTCGAGGGGATTCGTCCTACCATTTCTAGTTTCCATGACTTGAATTTACCCACAAGATAGTAAATGCCGCGTACTGCAATTTGTTAGAACCGTCTGTTGATAAAACATCGCGATGAAACTAAAGCTACTATGTTTCGGATCAAAGCAGCCTACTGCGCATTACAGTTCAATAACAAACAAATAAAAAGCAAATTCAACTATACACCTTGTCCGATCCTTTATCATTACCTCTGTTGTATTGTGTTTTTCTTCATATCGTTTAAGATTAAATTACAAAAACCCCCTAATAGCGAACCCGGAAGGAAACCGGTAGCAGGTGTTAGAACTAGGATCGGAGATCCGGGTGCCCGGAAGCTGGAACCGGTTTTATGCTTTTCAACTCGCCGCAACACCGCCCGCTCTACTTCTTCTTCTGCTGCTGCTGTTTCTTCTCCTTCTTTGCCGCGCTGGCCTCACCCTTCTGCTGGGCTGGTTCAGGTTTGCGCTTCGGAGCTTCCTTCTTGGCGGCAGCGGCCGGTGCTGCCTCCTTCTTCGCTGGCTTCTTGTCGCCACCGGTCGCGGACGCAGCCGCCGGCTTCTTGCCCTCCGTTTTCGGTGCAGCCTTCTTGGCCTCGGGCTTAGCGGCCGCGGCCCCCTTCTTACCGGCGGTAGCCGCAGCTGCTGCCGGCTTCTTCTCCTCCTTCTTGCCATCCTTCTTGGAGGCATCCTTCTTCACCTCCTTCTTGGGGGCATCCTTCTTTGCCTCCTTCTTGGTGGCGTCCTTCTTCACTTCCTTCTTCACCTCCTTCTTGGCGTCCTTCTTGCCGGTGGCCTTCTTGCCAGCATCCTTCTTCGCGACTTCCTTCTTCGCAACGGCACCCTTCTTTGCGGCCACGGTAGTGGTGGCCTCCTTCTTGGTGGCGGCTTCCTTCTTCTTGGCCGCAGCCAGCGACTTCTTGTCCTTCTCCGAGGTCAGCGAGCTGCGCGAATCGCGGATGGACGACAGGCGCGAGTGGCGGCGCACACGCTCCTGACGACGGCGTACTGCAAGGAGACGCGCGTACTGAGCTTCCGCCTCACGGCGAGCCTCCGAACGGCGCTTCTTGATCAGCAGACGATGTCTCTTGCGCTGCAACACCACCGGGGTAATCAGACGCTGAATCTTGGGCGCCTTGAAGCGGGGCTTCTTGCCATCCTTCACCGCCAGCGGGCGCTTGACAACGTACTGGCGCACATCATCCTGCTTCTCCAGGTTGTACAGCTTGCGGATGTTGCTCGCACGCTTCGGACCGAGACGGCGGGGCACATTCACATCGGTCAGTCCGGGAATTTCTTTCTCACCCTTGCGCACGATGATCAGCGCCAGGGCGGACAGGTTCTGGTCGACAATGCAACCACGCACCGACTTACGCTTGCGCTCACCGGTACGACGCGGACGATAGCACGAATGTCCCTTCTTCAGGAGCAGACGAACACGAGCTGAGGAAATGGAAGGACGTAAAGTTTCGAATTAAAATCTGCGACGGCAATCGGCAGCACCCGACCACCTGGCTAACTCCATTTCACGTCTACTTACTGTTGGTCAGCACACCCTGCTTCATCGGGAAACCCTGCTTATCGTTACCACCGGCAATCTTCAAGATGTAGCCTTTCCATTCCTCGCCTAGATGGTCGGCGGAAAGTTCCGTGCCCATACGCTTGTCATAGAAGTGACGCAGCTTGTGGTCGTCCGAGGGGATCTCGAAGGTCTTCTGAGCCCCCGTAGCGGGAAACGATACGTTCAACTGGAATGCAAAACACACACACACAAATCAGTACACATTCGGTTCGAGCCCACACACCCTTCTTCTCCCGGACGCCATCTTATCCCATTCCCATCCTTTCCGGTTGTTTGTTGCATTGAAGTAACACCGAAACGCAGGAATTTAAAGGCTAATAGAGAATCGGAAACAGGTGCTATTGAGTTAGCGACAGTATCTTGGACACAGATTTAAGGTCGCAGAATAGTAGAGGCATGTAATCTCATTGAACTTCTACCTAATCCGCGCATCTTCATCACACCGGGTCCCACACGACACACGACTGTCAAACATTGGATACGACAACGAAACACAGCAAACACGCGTTGCCTTCCGGTCGACCGAATTTATTCCACCATTTCAGCCTGCCTCACTGCAACAAACAACATTTTCCGATGGTCACCGCCTATTGCCACACATTGAGCAATACGCAATGGGTCGAACTACACCATATTTCATGTTTATTTCAACATTATTCGCTCGTACCTTCATTTTACACGTCTATTCCCATACACTCCAAGAGAGTAAAAAGGCTGTCAGATTGGAGCGATTCTGCCAAGCTGAACACAGCTGCCAACTTCCGTTTTCCGTCGAAATGACGTTTGTCAATGTTATGTCGATGTCGACTCGAGCAGAAGAATGCGTTCGATGCAGGCTGGAAAATGTTCTGATGTCGACATAAAATAATCGTTCAAAATGTTTCAATTTAATTATTTTATTTCCAGTACGACGATATTTGCGGCACCGCGTTGGTCGACTTTTCTTCTCTTATTTCCTGGCCTGCTCCTAGGGAGCACGTCTGTTAGTGAGGGCCTGTCGCACAATCCGTTTGCAAGATACTCCTGCGCCGATGGTTGCACTCCTGCGCCCCCGGCCGCATCCGATCTCCCTCAGATCAGTGGTGGATTATGCTCTTTGGAGTCCCCTGGCGGAGTGGCAGTAAAGGCCTCAAACATTATAACTCTTTGATCCTTGATGAAATGGAGGGGTGTAAACGACGAGGCCAGCGAGGCTTCTGGCGGCCGCCAACTCCGTCCATAGGCTAATCCGCCACTGCCTTAAGGCTGGTGGCACACATCCAAGGCTGGTGGCAGATCCATTCCTACCATCTCTTCATTGATTTCAAAGCCGCATACGATAGCATAACCAGGGTAGAACTATACGACGCATTTAGCTCTTTTGGAATCCCGGCCAAGCTTTCCAGGCTTGTAAGAATGACAATGACCAACATTACATGCCAGGTGAAGGTGGATGGAAAACTCTCACGACCCTTAGCTACCACCAAGAGCATGCGCCAGGGAGATGGGGTTGCCTGTCTTCTTTTCAATCTGGCGCTAGAGAGAGCCATCCGTGACTCGGAAGTGGAAACTTCGGAGACCATCTTCTGCAAGTCAATCCAGATCCTGGCATACGCTGATGACATAGACATCATTGGTTTGAGGCTCTCCTATGTAGCAGAAGCTTACCAAAGGATCGAGCGAGTGGCACTAAACATCGGGTTGGAGATTAACGACGCAAAAACCCAAAATGATGGTGGCACCACCAACGGCCCTGCTAACAAACACAAACACTAATTTACGCAGGGGTGATGTACAGATAGGTGACCGCACTTTTGAAGTCGTCCAAAACTTCACCTATCTGGGGTCAAAGGTCAGCACCGACAACAGC
>KI422738.1:19182-56481 GCA_000473375.1 Anopheles culicifacies
GCGTTCGAGAGGAAGATGCTCAGAAGGATTTTTGGCCCCGTATGTGTGGAAGGACAATGGAGGAGCCACTGCAATGACGAGCTCTATGAGCTGTACGATGATCTCACCATCGTGCAGCGAATTAGACTCGCCAGGCTCCGGTGGACTGGTCACGTCATGAGAATGACACCGGACGATCCACCCCGTAGTAAAGTCCTTTTAGGCCGTCCACACGGACAGAGGAGGCGTGTTAGACCCAAACTGAGAAGGAGTGATGGCATCGATGCGTCCGCCAGAACGACCAGAATAACGGATTGGCAGACGACGGCGCTGGACCGCGAGCGATATCGTGGATTGTTGCAACAGGCCAAGACCGCGAAGCAGTTGTAGCGCCTGATAATTAAGTAAGTAAGAAATTTTGCATTATAAAGTAAGTAAGTAATATTGCATTATTTTAGTTTGATTGAGTGTTCAATATGCTTTATTAAACGAACAGCTTAAAACAAAATGCGAATCAATAAAATAACTTACACAACTTTTTGTGTTGGGTGAATCTGATTCAGATTCATTAACCTGAATGATTCTAAATATTTATGTCAAAGTTTCATGAATCCCCATAGATTCATCTTGGAAGATTCATGAATCTTCTCGATTCGACTCATGATTTGAATGATTTCTAATTGAGGATGCATATGAATGATTCTTTTCATAAGATACATGAAGCACAACACTAATAAAGTTTGCCCAGCTCTTGAATATGCATTATAAACGATGTAGTCAAAGAAAACTCGTAATTCGCTAATGCGTCCGCTTCCACATACATTGGCGTAAAGCGGGGTGCTACTGTATTTGCAAATACTTGCAGATGTACGCACTTTTATTCAACCATGGTCATATAAATGTAACATTTAACTTTCATACATTTTTAGATGATTTCAAGTAACGCTTCATTACGGTAAAATCCTTCACTTCCTTCGGCTTGGTAGCAGAAGGTGCATCTGGAACCGAAGGCTCTTCCACACTCGTTTCGGGATCGATATTTAGTTCCACTGCAAACTCATGCAAACCAACGGACGTAAAAGATTTGATGCTTGTTTTTCCTTTAATCGGTGCGTAAGCGGCAGCATCGTTCACAGTTTCTGCCTGCTCCGTACTATTCCCTTCACGGGACTTACGCTTCGATTGCTTCTTGCGCTTTGCACTCTTCTGACCATCAGCACTCTTACTATCTTCGTCGGAGATAACCACCGTGGTGGTTGGTGGTTCAGTCGCCTTTTCTGCTTGCCGCTGTTTGTTCATTTTTTCCTCCAGATACGTAGCAAGTCGATACACACCGTCCCTGTTATCGATTCGATAGCGGTACCGGGTACTGCCGGGTTGGCGCGGAAGTTCATGCACAAATTCGAAATGCTTCGACAGGTTGTGTGAGGCGGTGTAGCGCCTATTGACACACAAGTGACACTCGTACATCGGCGGCGGTAAATTGTAATGCCAGCTAATGTGCTACAGAGAAGCGAAAACAAAGGATGAGCTTTAGCTTGCGTCAAGACACTTTCATGACACCCATCTTATAGCTTACCCTCTTGATGGCATACTCCGTCTTGTAGGCGACATTGCAACCAAATTCTTCGCATCGAAACAATTTCGTATCGTTATGCCTTCTCATGTGCGTATCTAAATCCTTTTTCGTAAACGCAGCATAATCGCACTGCTGGCACTTGAAGTTACGCTGCTTCATGTGCTTATAGAGCACGTGCCTCGCCAGCAAACTGGCACTCTGAAAGCTGTTAGAACAGTGCTGGCATGGATGAGTCATTTCGTGGACTTCCTTATGTGCTTTCATCAATCTCAGTGTAGCATAGTATCGGTAACAAATGGGGCACTGGTACTTCCGTTCTTGTGGAGAGAGAGAAAGGGGGATAGGATATAAGATTCAAATAAACAGCGAACCCGTGTGGTAAGCATGATTACTTACGAGACAACTCGATCTGACGGGCGCAATGATCAATGTACTTTACACGACTCCAAAAATCCGTGCCACAGTTGTAGCACGCAATCTCACGCTGAGTGGTATGCAGTTTAATATGTAACAATGCCTTGAGTGAAATTGTGTATGACATCTTACAGAGCGACCATTTGCATTCGACCGGCACGGCGCTACTTTTCTTGCCTGGTTCGAACTGATCTAGCATGTGGTTCCTCACGTGATGAAAAAAGTGCATCGCTCTATTAAAGCGTTCGGTACAATCGTTCCACTCGCACCGAAACGTTACCGGCCGATTGGTGATGGTGTTCCGCGAACGACTATCCATATTGCAGCTGGGCATTTTCAACAACATATGCATACTGGCACCATGAACCTTTAGCTTCGTGTGGTACGCATGATAATGCACGTGGCCCATAAATTGGTCCGCGTCCCTGGTGATGAAATCGCACAGATCCCACTCGCACGTATACCTTCTGTTCTCTCTATCTAAAGTGGCTTCCGCGTGCGATTCTACGTGGAGGAAATATTTCCGTTCACTTCCGGACATGAATTGGCATTTGCGCCATTCACACTCAAACTTGTAGCTTTTGCGTTTCTGTTCATCCGTGTAGCCCTGCAATGATACCCTTATGGGTACCTTTGGCGTTACGCGTTAAGAGAGTAAACGATTAGTCCAGAACCTGTGCATTTACAACCTTGCGGATCATTACCTGAAGCGCTGCAATATCTATTTCTGCTTCGTGGTCTTCCTCCGCGTGGTCACTCTCTTCCAGCAGTTCTTCCAGGTCTAGTTTTTCGTACTCGGCCTGTTTCTGCATCCAATCACGAATCTCTTTGCTCAAACTGCTGAATTTGCTATCATTCGTCGATGGAGCTACTGCTGGTTCCTCCTCTCGTGAAGCAGGTTCATAATCCTCCAGTTCAGACTCTTTTTCGGGGAAAGAAAACCTCACCCTCTTTGTGGTGCCTTCTCCATCGGGTGGATGATGCTTTTTGCGCTTTTTCGTATCTTTAGGCATCGTCGAACGATTTACTGGTAGCGTGTAGTGTAATTTACTTGCTGTACGCAAAAGCACCGAATGAAAAACGCGGGTAACCGTGCGCGAACACGCCAGTTGTAAACAACACCGTTTGACAAATCGTGAAGAATGTCAGCCAGTGTAAATATCGCAGCAAAAGTCGTTATAAACGTGTTTACAACCACCGATTTTGTTTTAATTACGAGGCAAGTAGCTACATTTGGAGGCTGCAAATTTTATTCACTCTAAAACAAACGCATCAATGCGCTAGATAATTCCCTAAAACGGCTTTTGTTTTGGCAATAATTATTTTTCCAAATACGAATGTCGACATTCGTACTACATCGGCTGCATTCGTTGCTATGTCGACCGCTGTCATAATGTCGCTGTCAAAAAGATCAACTTCCGCTTTTACAACCCATCAACGATGCGTTTCGGACTTTTGATGTTCTTTTCCGGCTGTCAATTGCAAGGAGGTAAGATGTGACCGAGCTGTTGTGCGGCTATTTTAACTCATTTTTACCGAGTTTGTCTGGCTGACCCGCACGTATAATGTCGGCAACAGTTAGCCCTCGTTGGTTTCGGTTTGCGTGCGAGGCGGTTTTAGACGCACTTGCGCTCGAAATGTGTGCAATATTAACGTGATGTTTTTCGTTGCATTTCTGCTGCCTCTTCCTGCATCGTGTTGCTGATCTGTGCGTGCCGTGTCGTCGTCGGTTGGTATATGGCGTGTGACGCAGGAGACTACCATGGCTCCGAGATACGAAATGTGCGTCGGCCTGAACAAGGGCCACAAGACGACGAAGATCAAGCAGCTACAGTACCGTGGTGACCGCAAAGTCAAAGGAATCCGCCCGTCCCGCCTGAAGGGTGTAAGTATTGCCATACAGTTCGTACAGATCGTTGCTGGTGGTGCTCTGTTAAGCACACTTGTTGTCCACATTGTGTTCCCTCCTTACCATGATGAAACTTCCATTAATCCATTCACAGACAGTACGCATTGCCCTACCAGCCACAGACTGGCCAATGTTTTATTGGTTGGTTCTGTTGGTTTGGTTTGCGAAATCGTACACACTGGTTAAAACTTGGTTCTGATGCACACATTAATGCCGCATGCCTATCATCTATCACCCATCCCGTCTCGAAAGCCATTAACAAACAACTCGTCTTGTATCGTTTCTTTCACAAACAGATCCAAACCAAGCACACGAAGTTCGTACGCGATCTGGTGCGTGAGGTCGTTGGACATGCCCCGTACGAGAAGCGCGGTATGGAATTGCTGAAGGTGTCCAAGGATAAGCGTGCGCTCAAGTTCCTGAAGCGACGCCTCGGCACGCACATTCGTGCCAAGAGGAAGCGCGAAGAACTGTCCAACATTCTGGCCCATATGCGCAAGGCGGCGCACAAGTAAAGAGAGCCCCCCTTGGTTCTTCTTCGGTTGGTAGCAGCAGTCCTCTTCGCGTTCGATCATCCATCATCATGTTACGATGATGGTGTATTAGGAGATACCATCAGCTTAACGATCGTACGGCACACGGGGATACACTGCTGCCCAACTGGTGATGCGTGTTTGTGTAAGAATTGCTACATTCTTGAGGAATAAAACATTTAAGATCCACCAAAACAAAACGTTGTGTTCGTGCGCGTACATGTGTCAGTAGAAGCGTCATAAAGAGGGGGTTTTCAGTTCTTATTAGACTCTGCGTTATTGCTGTAGACAACATCTCGTGGCTCAGGAAGTAGTGCCGCTGCACTCGAACCGTATCACCTTGCCAAGAAACGAATATCCTGTTGCGTGTGCATTGAATACCCAAGGTCCAGGGTTATCAGGTCACAAGGCTTTCGAGTGTCATTGCCCTCTTGATGTCGATGATTCTCCAATGCTAGTTATCCTGATATACTAACCGGTCACTAATCCCGAAGGAATAAGAGCTTACCAGGTTTTTGTGGTCAAACTTACTCGGACAACGCAACGATATCGAATATCTCAAGTTGAAGTATGAGTGAAGCATATGCTTTCTTTAATGGTACGGATAATACAGTTTTATTACTCCATCATTTAAATCATCTTTAGCTGCTTTGAATGTTACATCGAGCACATCATGTGTGTGTGTGTGTTTGAAGTTTCACATTATCATCCATCTAATTTACTTGCCACTCAATAGCTCACGCGCCTCCTCTAAATGCCAAATATGTGTTAAGTAATGAAGTTAAATTATATCATTGTAATGAATGAATGGTTTGTTTCGGATTCGTATGTGTATATTACTGTTCGATCGGATAAACGATTAGGATAGTTTTTGTCCATGCTTTCCTTACACAAAACACATTCGGGGAGAGGTGTGTTGTACCATCTAGCTATCTATCTATCTCTCTTTGCTTTAGCACACGTGAGTTTTGTTTTTGTTGTTGTATTACTTAATTAATTCTTAAACGTACACTCGCTTGCTCAGTGCATTAAAACAGTAGGAAATTACACACATTCCACGGAGTGCAAATGTACATATTATTAAGGGTATGTCCTTTGTATCGTTAGAGTTAAGTATAACATTCACGCGCCTTCTCGCTGCTACTACGGGGGTAGCACGTGCTTCTTTTCGAACGTTGGAACTGGTGGTAACAGATTCTTCGTTCCGTGTTTGGTTTTACTTCTACATAAAAAAAAACAAAGCAAAATTTCACATAGCTAAGCGTGTTCATTCGCAGAGTTGCAGCGTTGTATGGCCAATTTGTTTGTTTTTTTGTTCTTTTCTTTTTCTGAAAGAAGCCATAAAGCTGTAGGCCAGGATGATGGGACGGGACACAAGCCATGTTGCTACTTGGGAAAGGGGAAGGGGATCGTACCGAACCTGCTAGGTCATCTAAACATCAAGTAGTTCACGATACACATTGTTAGTTGAACAGAGGGCAAGCAAAACGATGAACGGACGGTCAACGGACACTGGACAGGGGACAGTTCGGAAGGATCACCAAGCTAAAGGTTGGTTCATTGGAAAAAAAATGGGCGCCATGCGTCAATCGGAAATGGTTGGTTAGACAAACTTAACGTGGGTGAACATGTCCTCGCCCATGGAACACGTGGCTGCACAATCTATTGACCTTCCGTTGACTGGTTCCCGTGTGAAGAGAAGGGAGGAAGAAGATGATTACGAATCGAGCATCTATGTTTCCGGTGCCTGCAACCGTTTCCGTTGTTCCGCGAGAATCGAGAAAGGCGGTGAGATAACATCGCATCGAACCGGTTGTTCGCTCGGCACATTTATTCAATACGGGCTAGAAAGGTAACACACACCGAATACAAACAGGAGGGTTTTAATACACACATGGCATACTAAATGGACACTGATCCTGGGAATAGAAAAGTTGCACTAAATTTCACCCCGTTTGACCGTGTACTTATATGATGTGAATTTTATGTTTAAAAGAAACAAAACAAAAACGGGATTGGGGGCGCATGCGATAGTAAAAAAAACAAACACAACAAACACTCTCACACTCTCTAGCACCGAATCAAGCAATTCAAAATAGAAGGAGGTCATCAATCTTCGAAAAAGTTAATGTAACTTTACGTACTGGAATGCATGCTGAGGTACATGAGGAACAAGAATCTAGGAACTAGCGAATTGAAAGAAGAAAAAAAAACCCAACCACCAAACTTTTCCACAAAACGAAACAAAAAACCCTTTTTACATTCACACGTTTTGTTTTTTTTTGCTCATTCCTCTAGTGTGGGGTGGCGAGTTCTTTATTCGTGTAATATTACTGTTTGTTTTTCCTTCATCATATCATCTCTCCTGTGTCGCGTCGCGTAAAGCTAAGATAAATATAAATCATATAAGTAAAGTTTCCGTAGTAATGATAATCGTTTTAAACGCGCTTTTTGAATGTTTTGCTCATCCAAAAGTTAACTCTGCACATTTATAAATCTACCACATTTGTTCGTGCCTATCCGGCCATCCGAATCAATTACATATTGATTGGGCGCGCGCCGCCCTACAGAAAACCGAAAAGCTCTAGTGTGTGGATTTTTCGTCACGTACCTATTAGTCGTTAGTGTGGGTAGTTTTAGTTTTTGTCTAAACTTATTCAATCTTTTTTGCGCTCAACAGTAACCACCGCACTTTAGCCACGTGGGTGGAAGTGCTACCTGGGTGGGTAGAGTATCGATCGTTCATAATGGTGATCACATAGTTTTAGTGGAAAAGAAATTTAAAGAAGCTAACCTGTGCGATTGAAATGAAATTGTTTTATCTAATTCCATTGTTCCATTTTGCCACAATTCTGTACGTCATTTGGTTAAGTAACGGAACAGGAGATAACGCGAGCATAAAGACGCTTCGGACCCCCTTTATGACACTAGCGCCTTCCAAAGGGTATCCCTTTCCTATTTGCCATTTGTCCCCCATTCGGTCCATGCCGCTTTTGATAATTTTGAAGTGAAAAAGAAGGAGAAAAATGGGCCACCGCTCTCAGCTCAAAGACTGAAGACAACACGTTTATCTTGCGTCATTAAAACAATCCTTAAACAACCCCCGGAAGCTTCGTTCTGCCTTACGAAATCGAAACTGAGTACAAACGTTAAAAAAAAAAAACTAAAGCAATAACAAACCGATCTAATCACGCATACTAAACCGTCGCAATGAATGTAACGGGGAAGGCACTACTAAAGGGATGGACAAAAATTATCAAAAATGCTACCATAAAAACCGTACACTATCAAAAACATCTAGTAATGAACTGAGCGGGGGCAGGGGATCTTAAGGGAAGCAGGAATCTATTAACTGCTTGAGACATAACGAGTGTGAGTTGTTGTACACTCGGGACACGGTCGCCGCTGTAGGGGGAATTTCTTTTTTTTCTTTTGCAGTACATTAGCGAAGATCTGTCTCTTCGTGAAAGGACACACACCATTAAAGACAGACCGTTCTGTGGAATGGAAGAAGGTTGGATGGGCGGGGGATTTGAATTCGAAGCGTACCTACTTGGGCGAAAGTAGTAAGCAGGTAGGTAGGTAGGTAGTGCTGGTGATAAGTAGTAGTGTTTGTATAGTAACAGTAATAATAACAACGGTTTGTTTTGTTGCAGTTTTAGAAGTAGCAATGAAAGTAGTGAGGATGTAAAGGAGACGCAAATAAAAAGATATTACGTCCCCTAGTACCTGTTCAAGGTGCTCTGAACGGAGGCACGCGCGGCACCGGCTGCTGCATCGCGCACGATCGAGTTGCTCATGAACTGGTTCTGGAACTCTTCGCGTGCCTTGCCCATGGTAATATTGTCACCCGAACGGTAAATTTGGTGGATCTGTGCGAGAGGGAGAGAGAAAGAAATCGTAAAATTAGAGTACGGGTACGGAGACAAGGTAACGAAAAGAACGATAGTGAATGAGAGTTTTAAAAGCTTTTAAGGAATTAATTGAATTAACCTTACACAAAGTGATTTAAAGAACTCTTCCGAGAGTCGAAAAGGAGATAGTTTTAACAAATCTTTAGTGAGTTTTGTTTGTCACTTCAATAAACTCCACTCTGAGGAAGTTGTAAGACGTCCCAGAGGTTCGAATTGCGAAGAGCTTTAACGAGGGTAAACAATATAAAAACAACTCCTAAAGACTTCCAAAGACTTGTTAGAATCCTCAACAGTTTGACACTCGTGAGATTTGTTTAAATTCTTTGCGATTCGAATCTCTATGGCTAACTAACAACTAATGCAGAGTAAGATTAGTTGAGAGGACACCCAAACCGTAGCGTATCCCAATGTGGAAGAAGTAGTTATTCTTATGGTGGGTCGAGATTAGTGACCCACCGGCCTGCTACATTACCTTCATGAGCATGAAAATGTTGCCAGCAGCACAGGTACCGTAGGCTAGTGCTATACACATCAGAAACAGTCCCACCACAACACCCCAGCCCGAGCCGAACTGTCCCAGGGCCATGATGACACCGCACGTTCCCGAACCGGGAAACCCGATCGTTTGTATGGTGGTTACGAGCGCTTGGAAGGAGAAGATGAAGAAGAACATCATGAAGTTGAAGCTCGAGTCCGTCTTGAAGGCCTTGTACGCTGGGCGATACCTACGGAGCGATAGAAACATTTAATTAACCACCCATCACTACCACTACCGAGACCAACACCAATGCTTACCAGCACAGGAACGATGCCGGTGTGAACAGTACCGCATAGAAGATGCTCAAACCGAACGTGCGGAACTCGCCGGAATGGATCAGTATCACTAGCCCGCCGAGAATGTTTACCACCATCACTAGCGCATAGAACATCCACAGCTTGTACAGTCGGGTGACCGTCTTCTGGAACTCGGACGGAATGTCGAGGCTGATATCGTGATAGAAACAGGGCTGCATCGGGCAGAAGGATGGCAACGGTGGCCAATTGTTCGGTTGTCCATTGGTGCTGCGCATCATGTTTGCTTCCCGGCGTTCCAGTTCGCGCGTTTTGCGCTCCAGCTCTTCTTGAGCACGCTGCAGAGAGTGGACATAATTGAATATTAGAAATGTGTTTTCTTTATTTTATTGTACAGTTCACAAGAATCATGCAAAGCTTTATAGGGTGTTCTACTAACACATCGATAAACATCACGCGTAAAAGATAAAGTTGAAGAAGAATGTAAAGCATTTCTCGTGCATTAATAATACGAAATTAAACGGGAGAATTGATATACGAAGCCTGAATCACGCACTAGAATCGAGGCTAGAAAATCAATCAATATGAAGGAAACGGAAACCGTTAATTAGTCATGGCACAAACACAAGCGCACACTTCATACGAGATATGGGTTGTTGGGTAGCCATGGTAGTTTTTGATAAGAGCCAGAGCTCGACTTGATTCGAAATAAAATGTCACAAAGCATGCAGAAAAACGAGAAAAAAAATAACAACCGAACTGAGATGACGGAAGGGAAATCAATTTCTTTTTTTATGTTCATGGGTGATAAGAGCCATTAAAGGCAGTTTTGATAGGTATTAAGGTTTGAAAAACGAATTGGTTTTTTTGGACTGGAAAGCGAAACAAAGGTCATACTAAAAAAGGATTAGTGTAACGAAAAATAGCGGAAAAACACATTCTTAACATACCCGAAGATTCTTTGGATCGCAATGTGCCGGTCGCGCAAGGGGGATCAAGCCACGATCGTCCGTTAGGATGTGTGTCGATTCGCGAAAGTGTTGGAATTGTGTCACAGTTAAAGATTACAATAACGATTAGACATTTGCACCATATGGGAA
This sequence comes from Anopheles culicifacies, assembly GCA_000473375.1. Lineage (NCBI taxonomy): Eukaryota > Metazoa > Arthropoda > Insecta > Diptera > Culicidae > Anopheles > Anopheles culicifacies. Next base: position 29,403 of record KI422738.1, read on the forward strand.
TAAAGGAACGTTTTTCAAAGTGTCCGAAAGTGGTCCGATAACAAGTGGTAGCATCACACATTAACCTACCTCGAGCTCGGCGGTGGAGATTTGTGTCATACCGTCCGGTTTGCTTCCGCTTGCGGACATTGCACCATTGCTGTTCGTTTGAAACTGGGCACCACTTTGGTTGTAAACTGGTGGGGACTGTGTGGACGGGTGTAGGGTGGCCGGTTGGTTAGCCCCACTGCCATTTCCCAGCACGTTCCGATCATTGTCGAACGGTCGGTAGTCATCTAGGGTCTGTTGCAAGCTGGTTGTGTTTCTCGTGATCTGTTGTATTGAAGGATCCTGTAAACAAACCAAAAAAAAAAAGTTCCATACTCGTCAACCAACAAGCCGGTTTTTGATTGTACTCCGGTACTCCGGTGTTGAATTTCCAACCACACTTACCGCAAACGGATTGTCGATTTCCGGCTCACCGAACGGATTGTCGTTTAAACCAGCCATTTCTGTGGTGCGGTTTGTACCACTGTACCGTCGCAGTTAGCACAATTTGGCAAACCTCGGCAACCGAACAATCTTTCGCTGTATCGTCACTTCGTATCGTCCGCGATCGTATGGGAACGACTCACTCCAACCCTCGAGCAGGCTGTATGAAAAAGCGGAAAAAATACAGAATTAACGTCGCCGCCCCGCAATGTTACACACACAGTGTTCGTTGCCTAATCGCGTGGGATGGAATGGTTCCCTATCTGGACGAACTATTCCTGCGTGAAGCAGCAGCAAAACCGAGAGCGAGAAGCTTTTCCTCTTACTACCCACAAACAGTAGCCTACGTCATTTGTCCGCTGTTATCAGTGTACGATGCGGAATGAATTTCGAACGTTTTTCAGCATGTAAACACCTAGCTGTGGAGCTAAACTGTTCGACAGACGCTTTCGGTACGAGAACTTACTTCACCAAGCAGGGAATACGCGGTAGTAAAAGGGATTATTGACACCTTTTTGTATGGTTTTCGGTGCTAGCAGCTGGAAAAGCGAACTTTGCAGGATTTTTCTTTTTTCCTTCTTGTCTTGGCTTACTCATCCACCTGACAGCTTGATTTTTGTGAGGATTCACTTCTGTCAAACGTTCCAGGCCATGCGAAGTGACAATTTGCATTGTTTTTCTTTGTTTTTGAAAATTTCTTCAAATGATTTTCGTTTATTTCCCGAACGAACATTTACGATTTGTTATGTTGTTAACATCCCCTACAGGCTTAGTAAATTATTATCGGATTTCATTGAATGGACATGGAGTGCAACACGATTGGCCGTGAATGTTTCAGGATGGTATTTAACGACTTCTCATCGGACAGAGATTACACACAGAGTAATGGACAAATTGCAATTATGATGTTATAACGCACCTTGTGTAGTTAGTTGCATTACACAGGCAATATTAGCTTTATTACAGAATATTTTTTACCCTTGCATGAAACTTTAGCTTACGAAGCGCTATTATAGCTCTTCTTCATCCTCTTCGTCGTCGTCCTCATCGTCATCATCATCATCATCATCGCTATCCAATGGTTCTACGGCTTTTTGTTGTGCGCTCGATGAGAATGCTACTCGTCGCGATCCATGGGCCTCTTCATCGTCTTCCATGGGTGCGTAATCATTATCCTCCTCGAATTCCATTTCACCCTCCAAAGCTAAGCTTTGGCCAACTTCTACATCTCTGCACCGAGCAGCTTGCAGTTCCCGGCGAATTTCGGGCGTAATTTTTGAGTGCGATTGTTTCCTGCAAAAACAAGCATTTGGAGTTATTAAAATGTACATAACAGCTTGCCACCTTCCGCCATACTTACTTCAATAAATGCAGTAGTGCATCTCGCTGTTCGGACGATATATCGTTTTTGTATCGCTGAGCAAACGTCAGCAAAGCTTTGTGCCACAGCGTTGGCATATCACGTTTATCCTGTTCAAATTTCAGGAAGTGGAACACCGCTGCATCGATTACACGGTATGGCAGTGCATACCGTTTATCCAGAATGATACGAATGAATACGGAACATGCGCCAGAGTATTCCATTTCACAGATTTTCAACAAACATGCGGCCGTGTGCAGAACCGGGATGGACGTGCAACTGATAACGCTGCCGATGATGATCGCCTCGCGCAGGGTACAATCGCCTGCCTCGAGTAGAGGCAACACGATACCCTTCATAAATGCGGCCGGTTTGAAGAGGGCTTTCTTCAACGAACGGTACAGATAGAAGTTCAGGCGACCAAACTCGGCCAAATCATCGCGAACGCGCGGCAACAATACGAGATTGTAGAAGCGCTGTGCCATGTTTTGGGTAAGCCCGGAAGAGAACAATCGTGTCGCCTGAAACATTGCGGCTGCACTCCACTGCTGCGGTTCCGTTATGTACAGAAACTGTTCCCAGTTGCGCAGCTTGGGTATGAGCTTGAAGGCTTTCGGAATTTTCCCATTACGGTAGCGCTTCAGTACATCCCGGACGCCTTTGTACATCTCACGCACGTTCGGATCGATATCGTCCAGCTTTAGTGACTCGTTGTCCGAAAACTGTGTTTGAATTTCGGTCTGTTTCTCGGTCATTTTCTCCAAAATGATATCGGCCAGTGTACGCGTTTTCGGACCATCTCTGTAAAATAGTCACACGTTAGTAGAGCAGCGCATACGAAACTGTCTGGTTATACCTTACTTGTTTTGAAACATTTGCAGGGCACGCTCATCTTCTTCGCTGATTTTGATATCGTCGTACAAGTTGTCTGCATTAATATCGGGTTCATTACGATCTTCCAAGTCCGATTCGTCCGACGATTCTCTGTCTGTGATTGCGAATGATATAGGATGAAGAGGGGTGTTGCATACCGGTCAAAAAGGTAACAGCACTAGATACTTACCATCCAATCGATGTCGACGTTTTACCGATGGGACAGTTTCGGCTAGCGATGGACCGAAGGAGTTGTCGAGAAAATTCAACTCCGCTTGTTGTTTGCGGGCTTGTCGCAGAATTTTCTTGGACGATTTCGAATCAACAAAGCTGCTTTCTTCTGCTCGCAGCCGAATTTTGGGCTGTTTCGATTTCTTCGACACACGACCATCGTTCGTTTGCTCTTCGAGAAAGGATTTCGGTCCGGCTATTTTCTTTATACGGTGTGCTTTGGATTTACCCATGTTTTATTCAATGTAAGTTCTATTTTTCCGACCGAACACGAGCAATGCCGCAAGAATGCACAAATGAAAGAAAAACAATAAACCTCGTGTGGATAATGACAGCTGCCCACGACGCGTGCTCTGCGAAAAAGACTATGGTTTTGACAGCTGTCAAATTGAGCCCGGGTGGAATTCAAACGAAACAGTGGAATTTTAAAAATTATTTTAAATTCGTTGCAAAATTTTTTTATAAGTCGTTGCAAAATCGACGGTCCTAAAAACACCATAAAGCGTAACTTTACTAACAAATGAAATCACTTTCCACTATAATCAATGTCGTTCAAGTTTAAATTTCAAAATGCTAAACACGTGGCTTTATGCCGTTAAACGCATGACACGATTTTACGTTGTAGTCATCTTTTAGCACCATTCCACAACTTCCAGTAGAAAATTAGAAGACCACGTACAAGTACTTTTTCAATTATTTTGATTTGTTTATTAATCCTTTTTCACAATCGTGTGTGTTTTCGTGTTTTCTTTATGGAAGTAAAACTGACTAAATATGAAACACTAATCGGGATTCGGCAGATAAAGTGATGCACGGGCCATGTGAGGTGTACATGAAATAAATACCGATTCTGTACTGACTAACGGAAAATCGGTTCACGTCTTGTGTGTATGCATGGGTGCACGTGTGCAGGCAGGCGTTTTGCGTTTGTAGGGATCTTTCAAACAAATAAGATTGCAAATGAAATCCGCTCCAAACTGTTGGAACATAATTTTTTTTTTCCCACCTATTCCGTCTGCACTGATGCACAAAGAGAATGAGCTTAATCTATACCAACTAGCTACTAAAATGCAACACAGGAAGAAAAAAGTATTCGAGTACAACGAGCACTAAACTTAACAGAACCCGAGAGCCAAAATATGCGCGCTCCCCTATATCATCTGGGCGTGGTGGAGTTGTATATATATTTATATAAGTGTGTGTCTGTGTGTCCATATGTATGTGTGATTGGCTCATATTATTTCACGTTCTGTGTGTCCTAAATTACGATTACTTGTTTTCATTTCTAATCAAGATGGCACCCTTCATGTAACTAGCAACATCACAAAACATAAACAATCGGTCTACCCTGAATGGCCACACATACACACACATACACACACCTGCATTCAGCTCCTTACTGCACGCATCTGTTCATAAGTTAATGTAAAACGCAACCAGGGATTTGCCAAGTTGGCCTATTAAAGACATCCATTTCTCATCATACCTCACACCATCCATAATTTAATCAGCGCTGCGGTGCTCCTACACGCTAACTGCCGTTTTGTTTAACGGAAATCAACTTTCGTCTTCTTATCGTAATACTAGCAAGTCCTAAAAGTGTTGACATATTCTACATGTTCCTCAAACTGTTACCAAGTGCATCCGACAAGGAGTTGCTATTTTTGTTTCTTTACATATTTTCTTTCTAAGTTTAGTTTGTCGTTGGCTCTATCCGCTTGCTTGCAGCATGTTATTCGTCTTGTTATGCTTCGACCGAGCAGAATTATAACGTAAGATTGTTTGTTTTGCTTATTACCAATAAAATAAAATATGAATATTTCTACCCTGAAGCCTTGCTGGATCGTACAATTAAACTGAACGTCCATCACTTTGTAGAGAGAAGATGCAGAGTGTAATTTAACTTAAATTAAAACGCCTTGTGCGCATTCTTTGTTCCCTATGCGACATTGCCTGATATCGAAAAGCTCAGTTAGTATGTGTTGTTGTGAGGGGCCTTTTTTAAATATTTCTGCAAATGAACTCTTCTCACGTGCCGAAACGAAGCTGTTTATGCAAAATTTAAAAAGATTTAAATGTACATCGCGATTAAAATTTAAACTGTGACTCAAAAACGTTTAATGCTGTCCGCATTTGGCATGTTATTTGCATGGGCTGTAACCATCCGCTTGATCTCTCCTTCTTCATCGCATCTATCATACTTTGCTCCATTTGCTTCGTTAACTCTTCGTTTCAGTCTACCCTTGGCGCAACACTGGTTTAAACACAAGCACAACAACCGGTTTCCACTGTTTTGTATCGTACCATTTCCAAATGTTGTAAAATCATTGTCGTTTGCACTCGGTCTGCACTAGAAGTCAATTTAAAATACTGTAAAATTGGCGCTGTAGCTGTGGGGCGTCCACGTGGAGAACGGGTATTGTTAATGGAAAGGACGTACCGATGTACTTGAAACATAGACACAGAGTCATAGTGCGGAAAGAAAGATTTACAAACAGTTGAGCCTTTCCATCGTAATTAAAATGCATAACTATAGACTTGACTAAATGGTACAACCCATATTCAGCAAACAATGAGCGTGCTGTCTTCTCTCGCATGGTTCATTATAGCTCATTCTTACGTTTTAATATATTCCTTCGATTTGTTTTTTTTTTACATTCCTTCCCATTCTTATACGATAGTAAATTGACCCGAAAAATGCTTGCAGTAAGTATGTCTTCCCTTTGCTTTCGTTCGTCCTTCGTCCGGTTATCGATTATTGTTTGTTTTTACTCCAACGTTATCCAACAACCCGTTGTTCATTGCAATTTGTGACACCAATAACTTATAACAGTTTGATTCAGTGTTTTGTCTGATGAAAAATGGTAAAAATAACCCAAAAATTAAGTCTTGGACAGCTTCATAGAATAAGGAATCTTTTTGAGCTTTGTGGGGCATGGTGCCTCTGCAACGTTCTTTAGTTTGCTTGCTTTGAAATATAGAAAACGATACGGTTTTTTTATCAGCTTAACTGCATTTCCTGCTGCTTTCCTGGACCATTTCTTTTCCCTTTTTTTTAATTTGAGCTAAATCGTTTTCCCCATCCAGGCTCGCTTGGTTGTATGAGTGTTTGTGTGTGTGTATTTGTTGTAAGGGTAGGTGAAGGAATTTTGTTTCAGATTACTATCGGATCTTACCGCCAAACCTAATCCACTACTATTGGTTTAATTTTTTCTTGTAAATCGTTTTCCATTGTTTATACCTAATTTTCGTTCTCTAACGTTACAGTGTTGCCCTATGTAATACCACGAAATTTCTCTCATTTGCAAATGGGTTTCCCTTGTGTGATCTAACAGTCTAAACTATGTTGTGACCATTATCATCATCATCATCATCTTTCAACCCGTCCTTCACCGCTATTACCTGTTATAACGTTGTAATGTTTTAATGCTTTATTATACGCTTAATGTAATTTTACGATACAGGTGCCTATCGCTTTGTTAATGTAATGCTTTCAACGAGATTTCTTGTTTTTGTGTGTGGGTGTGTTGGCTTTCATCAACTATGATTAGAATTTGATTTGTTTCGAGAATTAATTAATGCATCATATACGTTACTACGCACGTCTTTTTCTTTGTCGCTCACCTGAATGCCCCTTGATGGCACGGAGGGCGCGTGTATTTGTGTGTTGAAAAATCGATTTCGTGTTTTGTGTACTGCTGCAACTGTTCCTATCCCTACTATTCGCTAACCTTCCCCACCCCCCCGGGTTGTAGTCTCTCATGTATCGTGGAATTGATTCATCATACTTATAAGCGCGGATACGCTTTATTTATTCATTAAAGTTCTATATTACGTTTCCTTCATTTTTCTTAACGAGATTTGGTATAAAAATGTCTGCTTGCCTCCAATTCATTCACTCTCTCCCTCCCTCTCTACTCCACAGTTTCGTTTTTCCCTTACATATATTATATTCTCATTACATATTATTTGGAACAATGGAACTAAAAGTAAATAGAAAATCTGTACCGCTCTAAAAGGCAACAAATAAACTAGATAAGAAAACTGACAAAACTATCTAACTAAGTGCACAACAAAGAAAGAAATTGGAGCTTGAATGTTGAATAAACATAGAGGAAAATTATGATTTGACTATACAAATGCCAAATGAATTGATAATGAAAGGATTCGTGTAACCGAAGAAGCGAAAATGTGTTTCATCGTTTTTTTTTTTAATTTTCAATTTGCATCTGTTTCCCAACTGCAAATGTAGGGTTTTACTATGGGCATAATTTTGTATATCATGTGTTCATGCTTTATCTCTCTTATGTCGCCATATTTGTTTTCTTTTCAAAATCTTGTTTGCGCTTGAATGCGCTTCCTTTTTTTTCTTTTTGATTCATAAGTCTTGACTCTTAACCCCAAAGAGAACAACTCACTTGGAAAAAAGTCTGCTCTGTTTCTGCTAACATGTTGCTCTTAACTCATTCTTACACAAATTACACATTTGCCCGTGTCTTTGCCATGATTATTCATGTCCCCGTTGCAGGAATGTCTCGACTGAGATTGGTTTTATGTTTCGTAACTGTGCAAAACTATTATTTTTTGTTGAGTTCCTAATTTTTAGAACCTCTTTTCGTGCAACTTGTTTACGTTTTTGGCGAGTTTAGGTTTGAAGTTTCTATTGTTTGTAGAGTAAAGAGATCTTCCTTATTTACGTTTTTTTTTTATGTGTTTGCACTACATTAGTCTGAAAAGACAGTATTGAATAACATTAACAGTAAAATTTTTCGCCCTCACCCCCCGTTGGAGTCTTTATCCGCAGCTCCTCCCTTTGCTTTTTTATGTACATGACATTTCGCATCAACAATAGCTTGTGTAAAAATTGAATCTTTCGTTCGAATTCGAGTTTTATGCTTCCGTACCTCGTTGGTGACATTATGATAACAGCTCGATATTCGTTCGTTCGTCTCTGGTGCGCTCGTTTTGGCCACAGTCCATTTGCCTAGACAATTAAAATGTCTAGACACAGACAGCATGTTTTACTCACCCCATTATTCTGTCGATTGTATGCTTCTCCTCGCAAGAATGTATTAAAATGTGCATACACCACTTTATGTGTACGTTTTCTTAACTCCTTACACTATTACCGGTAAGCCTTTCCCCCGTAAACCCTAGAGAAAGTAATTGTGCCATTCGAGTTACACGTTTCGTTACGTATGAGCATTTGTTGTGTTCGGTATCAGATAAGAAAGTCGGAGAACGCGGATACGAAAGATACATGAGTTGAACAAAACGAAAACAGAAAACTCTGGCAAACGCGACAATTCAGACACGTAACGAGAAGCCTGCTCTCTATTGTACGTGCGGACGCGATACATATCGCTACAATCCAATCGGTCTGGATATAGTAATAGTAGTTGAAGTATTAGTTGTAGTAGTAGTAGTAGTTGTAGCAGTTGTAGTAAGGGTTGATCAAGTCGAACTTAAACTGCATAAGAACAAACTTAAAAATCAAACCTTTCTCACAATTCTGTTACAGAGTAGAGATCATTATTCGCTTGCAAACCGCCACGTTGCAGCGAACGATAGTACACGTTCGGATTTTTGCTGTTGGTTTGCGCACCGTGGCTAGAATCGTGATGATACTCATGACTAGAACGATGATGGTGACTCCGTTCGGCACGGTCACGGTCTGGATCCTTTTCCCGTTCACGATGATCCCGATCTCGATGTTCCCGGTCCCTATCACGGTCGCGATCACGTTCACGATGTTCGCGATCCCGATTCCGTTCCCTGTCACGATCTCGGTCTCGATCACGGTCCCTATCTCGATCACGCTCTCGATCCCTATCCCTCTCCCTGTCTCTGTCTCTTTCTCTGTCCCGGTCACGGTCTCGATCGCGATCTCGTTCGCGATGGTGATCGCGATCGCGTTCCCGATCTCTTTCCCGCTGCTCGCGCTCGCGTTCCCGCTGTTCCCGTTCTCGTGTCTCGTTGGGACGTGTTTTGCTGAGAATGCTCTTCGGTTGCGGCTGATGTTGTCCTGCACTGGTCGAGGAACCGAACGAGCCCGATTGACCTTGTTGGAGGTACTGTTGCTGTTGTTGTTGTTGATGCTGCTGCTGCTGTTGTTGCTGCTGCTGTTGCGCTTGCTGTTGCGGGTAATGGTGGTGATGATGATTTTTCGGAAGAGTCTGATAGTTCGCCACCATTGATCCTCCTCCCGTGGGTACCGGAGCAGCTGCGGATGACGAATGGTGATGGCTCTTGGCCTTTTCAATATTGCTCGGTTTGGAGTGTGATGGTGGCTGATCGATGCTACTACTACCCCCGGAATACGAACGGTTGCGACTGCTAGAACTGAAACCAGCCTGCTGCTGACGTTCATAATTTGCAAAAGTGCTACTGTTTGGTACGTTCGCGTTCGGACCAGACTGTTGGGGTAGCTGCTCCCGTTGCCACGGTTGTTGCGTCAGTTGATGGTACTGCTTGAAATGCAGCTGATTCTGCAGCTGCTGCTGGATGGCATTGAAATTGCTCGATATACTCATGCCACTGCTGCTACCGTACGACGATGATTTGCCCTGGTGTCCTGCAGCCTGGTTATGGTGGTGGTGCAGCGACTGAATTGGCGGTGGCGGTGGTGGTTGAGGTTGAGGTAACGGTTGTTGTGGCCGTGAGGATGGCAGTGAAGGGGTAACGACGGTTCCGCCCGGACCGGATGCTAGCGCTGATGATTTACTCTGGTATTGCGAATCGTCTTTGTGCCGGTTCTTCGGGGGCAACATCGGTGGGTTCACCTTGGGTGGAATGGTGGGCTTTCCGAGTCCCGTTGGTGTCGTTAGGGCGGACAGACCGCTGCTACCGGTTTGTTGCTTGTGCGGTCTTTGTAGTGACCGGTACTGATTGAGCGTGGCAGCACAGAGCGGCTGTTGGTTGTTTTTGATTGAATTACCAGCAGTGTTGCTGCTGCCACCGCCCGCACCGGTCGGTATGTCGGGCAGCGGTTGGTTAATGATCGACACATTGGAACGTGTCGTCGTGGTCGATGCAATCGATGGTGGCGGGCTGGCGAAAACTGAACCCGCGCCCGTCTCCTGATACAATTGGTTCGTGCTCGACAGTGATCTGTGGTGCGTTTGCTGCTGTTGATACTGCTGTGGTTGTTGCGATTGCGTCAACGATTGCTGGTGATGGGAGGGTTGGGAGTGATGATGATACCCACCACCACCTCCACTGTCTTCGCTCTGATGGTGGTACGAGGAAGTGTCAATGCTGTACACTGTTGGAGTGTAACGCTGACTATGTTGATTATCCAGATTGCTTTCCTTCTTCAGTATCGAGGTGGTTACTGTGGCCGGTGCAGTCGTTGTTTCAGTATAGCCACTTCCAGGCTTCTTGTACGGCAGTGTTGCACACGAGTAGGATTGTTGGCTGTACTCTTTCGACACTGTGGAAATGGCAAGCTTTTGATCGGTTCGATCCGATCCTCCACCACCGCCCATTCCCGTAGCAGTTCCAGAGGACGACAGTTGCCGATCCTGATGGTGCTGCTTGTATTGCTGTGTTTGGCTTTGGCTCAACATTGGCTGTTGAACGTTTTTCAAATTCGGGCTCGGACTGGTGCCCGATCGAGCACCACCCAAACCGGCCACCGCATGATGACCACCACCACCTCCCCCTATCCCAGCGCTCACGCTTAGCGAACCACCGTAACGGCCACCGTGCCGCAGTGTCGCACACTTGTTTACATTTGCTGTTACATTGTTGACCGTGTTGCGGATTGCTTTCGGTCCAATGCTGACATATTTCGGGTCGAAGCGATTAAAGCCATTGTTGGAAATGTCGCGAGGATCTTTGTCGGATAATGTTGCGGATGATGCTGTCAGTTTCTTATCTAAAAGCAATGTACCTTACATGAGTGTGTGCGAAACATAACGCCACGCAAAATTAGACGAAACGAATTTCTCACCTAGCTTATTGCTGCCTGCAGACATATTGCAGGCAGGCGATTCTCAGTAGAAATCATTCGATTCGAGTGTTTTGCACTGTTTACTTAGGGTAGCGTATTTGCCGTTATTGGGGCCCATCATCGGAGCGTGTTGCGAAGGTAGCCGTCCAAGTGTGTGATGTCCAGATGCTCTGTAAATTTACAGAAGATTTAATTAATGTTATTATAAACCAAGAGCGCATCATGTAAGCTCTCTACACATTTAGCAACTAAAATAAACCGTCTGTCGCAAAATAAAATAGATCGGTGTAGAAAACATCCTATGAAATTGCGGTGCAAGTAAAGAAATAATCTTAAAGAAACGAAATTTTTGGAAAACTTGTTTGAGGCCATACGAAATGACTAGATGATGATGTGTGTAGTTGTTGTATGATTTAATATACATATACTACATATAATTGTACGTGGCTGATATGCAGATGGTCAAAAACTAATCTGGCGATGTTTTGCAACTAACACAAACAAACAAACATGTATAACTAATAGCATGAATGTAAAATTATCATAAATATGCCTAATCTCAATGGGAACTATAATAACATGTTGTATTCCGTTCATCGGAAGATACTCTGCTAAAAGAAAAAATGCTTATGAAATGAACAATAAAGTAAATCATCAGAAACAATATAAATCCAAACACGATGCAGCTTTGTTCCTGCATAAAGTAGTTCGTGGCCGGCGTGCACAACATAACAGCGTTTGGTATAACAACCGGTCATGTGTATCATCAGTCGCAGCTTGCGAAAACAACATCCAATTACATACATAAATGAAATGTTTGAAGATCGGTTTACGGGGCAAGTTGGTTGATGTAGATAACTTAGAATAAAAAAATAAGAAACAAAAAAAGCCATGCCTGTTGTTATCATGCACCACAACGTTATAATCTGGTGGCGGTGATTCATCGCCACTATAGGATGCAAACCCGCGCATTCCGTGTGTGGTGCCGTTACGGCCACTGGTCGGGATGAGCGTCCCGGTGCCGGCAGCTGCTCCGGCTCCTCCCGTTGATCCATTGCTTGTAGCGGTTTGTGCATGCAGCAGCGTTCGATTGATCGTCATCGTGCCGGAAGCGATGATTGGTGCAGCCGGTGATGCGTTTGCGCCCGCCGGAAACAGTGGAGTCGTTTCTGCCTTATCCTCATAACCAGGTCGTCTGTTGAAAGGAGTGATTAAGCATTAGTTAAAGCATTTACTGGGAGTTATGCACAGAAAGATCAAAATTGCATACTTTTTCGTTAGATAAATCCATGTGTGTGAATCGACACAAACCAGCAAGCTTAATATGGCTGCGGAAACTAAGCTGGCCAGCAGCATTAATGTGAGTCCAAGCAGACCACCTTCGCACAAGCTCCGCGTAGCGTCCGCATAATGTTCGGCAACAGTACGGCGGTCCAGCATGACCGAAAGCGCCGTCAGCTGACGTTTGCTATCATCGAGCTCTCCGTTGATCTTGTTCACTTTCGAGCTGATCTGAATGCCCGGGTACAAGTCCATGCCGATGCTGTTAACCGTTTCGAGCGATTCCTTGGCGCGGTCCACGTGTACCTTTGATTCGTTCAACCGTAACACATACCGGTTGGTGCCGACGGTGCTGCAGTACGTATACTGGACATCTTTTAGCTTTGGCTGCAAAGATATGGTAAAACAGAAAGGTCAGTACTTGTACTAAAACAGATAATAGCAAAGTGAAATGTTTACGAGTCGTCGTTAATGAGGAAGTAAGCTCGACAGCCATTAAAATGAACCATTATATGAGGCATCCTGGAAAGTTCAGCGAACTCCAAGAATTGTCTTGCAACAGCCATAAAGCGGCACATCAAATGTCCCTAAGTACTCATTTAATGTGAACTTTAATACGTGCTCATACATTATACAGAATCTTATTAGTAGTTGGTCCAACAGCCATCTTTGCTATCAATCGAAAGACATGCTAAACGTTATTTAGCATTAACTTACCTACTGGTCTACAACCATTGGAAATTGAGGAGAAAACGTATAAAAGTATGAAAAATGTATTGTTTGTGAAACACACGTTTCCTTACGACGTCTTCTGCTCAAGGATCAATCATTCGTATACAACCAGCGGGCTAGTTGGTATATATTTAAAAATTGAAAGCTCAGATCGTATAAGCTATAACTACTAACAGCACCGAGCGACGCAAATCTGTGCAACCCTTTAAAGAATATTAGTATAAGCTAACCACTAAATCGGCAGCATTGAGGCACTGTTGCGCTACTTCCATTACACATCCTCCATCCTTTGAAGGAAATTGAGTGCAACAGTGAATTACTTACTTAAAGGAATTTGGCTTTATTCATGGAAGAACTTCAACAACTTATTGCCGCTTCATTGGCCACCGTCCCAGCATATGGCAAAATGCTAAAACAAAAAATGTTACCGCTGAAGCGGAGCGTCGCATCTGCTGGTGAGTTTGCATTCAGCCAGTTCAATCTCGTCTCACTTTCAACTTTATTATCCAATTAACGTTGAGATATGACATAATGGGGATAATTTTATATCTTGTTTATCTTCCACGCTCCCCCGCTTATCGAGACTTGTTTTATCGTAACGATTCCAGCGGTTGGGAGAGAAAAGTTAGCAAAACGTCTTTTTGCGTACGTTTTACCAGAAATTCTTTCTCGTGCGTTGAATAGGCGTTGAAAGAAGCTGCCCCGTATGGCGATTAACTCTCACAAACAGTTCCAGAGGGATATCAAAGGCTTTACTGTGCAACACTTTTAAATGTAAATTAAATATTACTTTTCTGTATATTTTTCCCACGTGCAAATGAAGCTGGATTTTTGTAAAAATGTTTTTATTTTTAAAGAACGTCAGATATTTTATAGCACATGTTTCAAACAAAGCCTTACATCGACGTAAATGATGAATGCATAATTATCCGTATGAAGAGAGTATTTTTTTCTACAAGCCGTAGTAAAACCTACCAATTGGATGACGGCCATTAAAGAGCGAACGCTATATATGGCTGCCGTACATATTCAACAACGGCTCTGAATAATTACGCCACACTCTCATCTATGGCATGCCTTTTTCGGACCTGGATACAAACATTCTCTTACACTGCTGCCGTTGCATTTCAGAATTCTTCAAGTCTTCCAAAACCACCAAAGTATACACCAGAAGGGTATACTATTCATTCCACATCATAACACACATACATGCCAGATGTAGATTGTATGCACGGTAGCTGCATAGGCTTCATCAAATGCAGGAAAAAAAACGATGCCTTCGTTCAACAAAAGAAATGCGACAGGGTAGCACACGGGTTGAATGAACGGTGAAGAGCTTCATCTCGTCAAGTGTTGCAACACGAATGCATAGTCGTCCTGGTCTGCGTAGGTACGTCCCCTAACAAATGCGATGATTTGTGATGGATTACACCTTGAATATTGTTCAGCATGAAAAAGAAATCAGTACGATACGCAGCCCGTTGGGAGGATATCTAACTGGCAGGTTCCATCTAACTGATATGGATATTTAATTTAATTAAGGAAGAAGTTACAGAAGAAACCATTATTATCACATCACAAAAAGATTGATCGCAACGCTTCTTCGAAATAGTATATACGTTAGATATCGGTAGGATAGCAAAATGGGGACATATGTTGTTAAAAGGAGAATAAAAAAGACAACACATATCGTTACAGACCACATCGAGGACAATACATGTTTCTGCATGTCGATCTCTTGAGTAACACTAGCTGTTACACTTTTCTCTTTCCACATCCACTATTTTTTTATCCTTTTAAATCCTTCTCCAGCCCTATGGTAGCATCGATTCGATTGCTTACATGACTGCATATGAAGTCGTTCGGTTTCATGCAGAAATCACCCAACGCGACAGCACTAGCCAAGTAAATGCCGGATAGCAGCCAGCACACGGTGACGGCCAACAGTCCGCAAACGCTGAAGAAGATCAGGGCGCAGCGAGAGCTTCGCGTCGCTCCAATCATCAGGATAATGCACAGCAGCAACAGGAAGGTAAGAAAACCGAGCGTTATTGGCCACCGCAGCTCCTCGTAAAACTCGTAAGTCTGCAAAAAAATATGGAAAGGGAAATAGTATAAGTAATATTTAATTCATACGCAAATTGATTGAAGTTGTTTGTTTATTTAAATTTTTATACTGCGCATTGGCAAATGAAAAAACAGTGCAGTTTTGGAACATTTTAAAAACTATAGACCTCAAAAACTGGAAAAAGAACACGCAAAAGTCTAAAAATAAAAGAAAAACAAAATAAAATACTGCTTACGGCTGTTTAACAAAGTTTTATCAAATACTTCAACACCACTCAAAAAGAAAGAAGCATACCGAGAAAATGCGAAAGATGGAAAACCCTAGAGAGCCGGGACCCGTTAAAGTGAAGCTGCAAAACATTTTCTTTCGTGAAAACACACGAGAAAACTATTTTAATTATTAATTAGGAAAGTTTCGCTGCACTACCTGTAAACTTTCCAAACATCCTCGCTCCGGGTCGTTTTCAGTTCCGTGTTCTACGGTTCCTTTCTTTCGCATTAAATTATCACCCCTACCGGAGGGTGGTGGTGTATGAGAAACAGTAAGGGTGAATCAATTCATTTCCGCATTTCTACGCTGGCCCCAAGGGCAAACACGTTTGGAGGGAAAAGATTGCCCGAAAGCACTGTTTAAAATCTGGCATCACTCAAGTAGTTTTCGGGTGGTTTTAAATTGAATTTTCCGAAAAAGAAAAAAAAAGTGCAAATTAAGTAAGAAACAAAAGGGTGTAGTTCTTGTTATGGAAATTTTGAAAGTAGATTATCGAACCTGAGAATAATGTTCGTAGTGTGACAAAAACTAAAAGCATTAGATGAGTGCGATTTTACAATCAACGATTGAACATGCCCAAACTGAACGTTGCAAAATCGAAACATCAAAATCAACATGGAACACATCTCTTGCATGTTATACGCCATTCGGACGAGCATTTACATCCGAGAGCGTGACACACTAATGTCAGTCAAAGTATTGTCAACCGTGGAGAGCTTCGCGATAGCTTAAAATGGAAAAAAATCTGAAATCAACACTGTTTCATCAAAACGTTCCGGCCATTCTGGGAGGAAAAACTTCTTATGCACAGAACACAAAACAAAACCACTCCCATAAATCTTCCGGGTATGGGTAAGAGAACACTGGTGGTGTTGAAGCGTGAATTTTTCATCTGCTGGGAAAGCTTTTGTTTTTCTCCAGCGGTTGGTGTCATAGGACCGAGTTGAAATAGAACCCGGGAGCTATTACTGGCGACTTTGGTTGACAGTGCATGCAGTAAATATTAACTTTATTTATAGTAAAACATTTACGAAAATATACCGCATAAATGGATGGATGGCTTTGCCCGTTAATTATCCAAGTTCCAATTATCATTTAATTATTTAAAAAAAAAATTCAAAAAAAAAATTAAAGATTTATAAAATATTTTACACTACTGTAGATCATTCTGAGATGAGTTGTCTCAACTCATTCGGTCTACGTCAGCAACATTTTTCTTTTTTCATTTACTGACCAAAAACTAGGTCAACCGGATGAACAAACCGAATATGCAAGTGTGATGCAAACCAAATCGACATGCTGATATCGGGATGTGTTCGGATGTTCGTTCTACCGTACCATTGCTTAGCACTTCTCTGCTTAAGTGCTGCTACACTCAAGAGGGTAATATGGCATACAATTCGGGAAAATGTGCGGTTGAAAATCTCCACCAACTCTTCACAATAGAGTTGCTCTCGGTATCTCCAATCGTGGATCAGTCGATGCCGTCCAACGAAATTGATATCAAGTTATTAAGCTACTTGTCGGCTTTATGCATTACATACTTTACAGATGTTGATTTACAATCATAACGCAAATAATAGTTTTGGAACGAATGCTAAATAAATCTAACAAAATTATAGTTTCACAGATTTCAATGCTTGACCAGATTGTACTTGTACTACAATGCCTGTTATATCATTTAGTATACAAATGCACGAATCATATACATCTAACCATACTTACGTCCAGCAAACTTTTTAATGTAATGTCTGTATACGCAGGGCGCGTAAGGTAGACGATCGTTTCCAATGCGTTAATAGCAAAGGTCGTATTGTCCTTTGCCATCTTGACCGTGTCGTGAAGCATGTAAAGGGCGGTCGCATTCGGCCGATGGGCCGGCTGTTCGAAGATTTGCTCCAGCTCCGAAAGGACCACCTTCGATTTCAGGTTATGCTTAACCATTTCCGTCTGTGAATGGAGAAGAGAGAAATAGTGGACATTTATTAACAATTATTGGAAGATTAAGCTGTAACAGGGGACAAAAAGGTCATCGCACCAGAAGAAGGAAAACCAGTCTGCTGGTACTTTAAAGAACGCGCTGTGTGAATGCACTTGGCACTTTATTTACTGTGAGTGAAATAGGGGCTACAACTACCCTCATGTTAAGCAATCCCTGAGGAGGCTACTACCGATATTCTGAAACATGTAAGTGCCCTAGCATGTTTGAAGTGACCCAAAAAAGAGCCAAAGGTCAGACAATGTTTGGTGTTGATCGTATTAAGGTTTATTGTTACGGGATATCATTCCAGTTTGATAATAATCAAATGTTGTAACCAAACAATCAACCCTTTATTGCTTTCGTGATGGTAATATTTAGATTACTAGTCTAGAATTGAATGTTGGAAACGAATTTTAAATATTTTTAATTTATGATTTAAATGACTTTTTAATCTTTCGAATTAATTGTTTATAATCCCCAGTTGAATTTGGTCTGGTGCAGGGTAATGCATCAAGTGTACTAATGTTGTATGAATGTTTAAACATCTATTCGGTTGCCTTTTACTCGCGGAAAGGTAATTTCTTGTCCATGAAAACACTCAAGAAGAAACCACCATCAACGCTAAATACAGAAACGTATCCAACACGTCAATGAGGGCATCATATGCATGCCGTAACCGCGTTTGCAACCTCACCATGACTAATGCTAAACGTAAACGATACACTGCATGGCGTTCGTTCTTGTGACAAATCTGGCACTATTTCAGCTCTGGCGGTACGATCGATATAAATGACTGGTATTATTTGAACCGCAAAACCTGCTTTCTTAGATTTCGTATGCTAGTGAGCTAGACTCTACAAAACCCGTTTGTGGTCATAATCTTCGGCTAAGTTGAATTCGACTACTGCTTGAGCCATTGCAGCTTCAGCATTAGATCGTAAAACATTCACATTTTAAATCTCCTGGCTGATCCAAGGTACTTTGTTCCATCTAATGATGGAATTGCTGATTTAAAGATGTTATTTTTTTGTAGATCACATTAGGAATTATTGTCATTCTGAAATTTAAAAAGATAGACCAATCAAAGCTAGGATCTTCGAAGAATCGTGGAAGTCTGGAGTCTGGACGGAAACCACTGGGCAAATGTTGCAGATCTTCGGGGCCTCTAAATGCAGCATATGTCGCATATTGCGCATTTCGGAGTCCGTATTACCATTGACATCTGCGCTCATCCCTCGTCAGATCTGGCGAGGTGTATCTGGTAAATCTAGATCCTAATAAAGTCCCCAATATCCAAATCGTTTGGGATTTCCATGAGGCTCGAATCCATGACAGATTCCGGCAATTCGCACTTTATAAGTCTTGAAGAGAGCATGAAAGACTCATAGATTTGTTTAAACACTTTCATTGAGAGCTTATTTTTACATTAAACTTATAAGACTTCCAATTCTCCGAATTTCCAGTATATCCTCAGGAATGATCCATCTTTTCTAATAGTAGACAGTCCGAAGGTACGCAGCATCTTACAGTAAAGACGAACAAATCCCACCACAGAATGAGGTCGCTTACCTGATTTCGTACGTTCAGTATCAGTTGTTCGATCTTGCGCCCCGAGCCAAAGATCTGCAGCACGCCATTATGCAGATCGTCATTGCCGTACAGACCAAGCCCGATGGCAGCGCAGCAGATAATGGCAAAGAAGATCAGCGTGCACTTTTGGCAGCCGTGCGACTTGGGTTTGCGCGGTTTCCGGTCGCAACAACGCGTCAACAGATACAGCAGCAGAAACACGAGTGAAATGATCAGTAGGGCTGCCGGTATGGACGCCAGTATACCAAGACTCTGCAAAGAAGAAAAGAAAACCAAAAGAGATAGATCACATTAGTAAAGGATGTTTTCATTTTATTGAATTCGTAATAGACAATCTCATTATCGTTTGAGAAACATTAATCAATTTGCTTTGTTTCAGTGAATTAAAATAACTATTGAGTTTCAAGTTCTCTTTAATGACCGTCTAAGTCCATCCAGTATTATAAAGCATGTAAGTGATTCCAGAGCGAAATCAAAGCCTTTCCAACCACAACCAAAATGTTTGAGCATGCTAACGAGCAATAAACTATGCAGAATTACATTGCCACCAACTCCACCCGACGCCGCCGCGTGTCCTGTGCTACACGTTAACAATTTCCAACAAACAGACGACATGTGGCACCAGCTTCGAAGTTTTCGCAGAGGCTGACGGAAAGAGTTTCCTTACGCCTGACCGGGTAAAACCAAAAGCCGCCTCAATGGTGGCAAAAAAGCAATCGAAGACGGCGTCCCGTAATTCGTTAGTGAGTAAGCAGTGTACCAGAGGAAGTGTAGCAAATAGCACTTGCACGAATGGTTTCGTCAGGGGGGAAATATAGGTCTGGTTATACCGTACACCGGAGCTGAAGCATAGACCGGATGGCTAAACGACGCCCGGTCGAACTCTAGGCACAGTTTCATTCAATTGCCTGACGTCTTGTAGGTTCCCGTATCAAATGCACCCGCGCACTTCCATCATTTTGCCATCACCGTGTGCACAGCAGACCCTATTGCATGAATATGATGAGGACAAATCAGGACAAATTATTCATAAGCCTTCTGCAACGATTGTCGCGGTGTAACCCGAACCGGTTTCCCTCCAATGGTGCTGCACAATGGTTTATTTTCGTGTCATTTTCGCGGCATACGCTATTTTGCCTATAATGCGCAGCTGGTACTGTTCCCTCCGATACGGTCCCTTCTGTTGTCATTATTCCCCGGAAGTAAACGAATGGGAGATGTTTGTCTGTGTACGAATTCGAAATTGATGCCATCCCTTTGTCGTGCACCGGAGCTCAATTAAAGAATTATGCTCCAATTTTGAAGAAGAACCTCTATTTATATTTCGTTATTATTTATTGCAGGCGTACTGTACAAATGATGTGCTTTTTAACTTAAAACACTCTGCTTCGAATATATGCGAACGCTATCTTCATCTGCTTGAGGGTTTGTTTCTTGAGTAAACTATATTCACAGAGTCTAATGATGGGTAGAACCCATACAACTTTCACCATTTGGGAAGTCACCAAGTTTGTCTAAACAACATAATTCCCCACAACGTTAATACCAGCGCATGCGGGTAGGTTTAGTTAGCCTCACTGTGAAGCCCAAAACTTCCTTCCGGGGAGTTTTATGTTTATTTTTTTGTTAAGTTCCAAATATTCCACCATAGGTCGTGGTGACCCGAATATCTTCCAATGAAAACATACACTATTTCTCTTCGCCTCCAACATGCAGCTCCCCAATGGAAACCTATAACGCAAGACAACCTACTCAAGAAACGACACTGAACCACGGTGACGAAAGGCGAAACTTAATCCTTAGTTTCCTTAATTGAACTTTCCACAACGGGCAGCAATGCGGATTTGCTCCAAGAAAATAAAACCTTACCATCGCTACCTTTGCAGCTCTAACTTTTTTGTCGAGTTACCCGTCTTTGGGCTTGATCGGGGTCTTTGCGAGGTATGGGGGGATGGTTTAATTATGCTTTAAACTAATGCTTTAGCACGCGATGTATGTTATGCCTTAATTTATGCATACATTCTTTTCGGTTAGGTATGTCGGTTGGACTGGATATTATTTCTTAGTTTCTATGGGCGCTGTAAGTTTCCGGAATGTTGGCGACAAACGGTCGCAAATCGAGGGACGATATAGCTGGACAAAACGCAAAAGTTTCTAAATGTTGCAATGTAGCGAGTATCTGTAAGCTCCATCGTCTACCTGTTTGATGCAGATATCATTTCTAACAAATAACGCAAAGTTATTTTTTTGGGCAAAATTCTTACAATTTAGAGCTGTAGTTAAAGAGTTTGAAAAAAATCATTTTGTATCATGCAAATATATGCATACGGTAGCCTAATACCAATGAAAATCCCATCACCTGTGGGATTCTATTCAATAGATCCTGATACCAACTAGGCTATAAGATACACTAAAAATCTTTCCTGTCTTTCAAACTATTAAAGATCCAACATTTGAACCATGGCTTTTTCTAGTTTTAATTTACGCATAAACATTGTTCCCAACCTCAAATTTCAATCATGACAGATCCGGATACCGAGAGATCTAAATCCTGGGTTCTAATTGATCCGGATCCTGAGGAATCCGACATTGTACTCAGGATCTAGAAGATTCAAGATTTGAGGTTAAATCGGGAATTCACTGATCCGAGATCTATTTCCAGAAACCGACCCGAATCCCATTGCCCATCGCTCACAGTCATTCTAGGATACCTGTTGGTTGGTCTAACAAGCGACAGGCACGTCCGCCTTAGTACGATCCTTCCATCAAGGATGCAATGACCTAATCGTCAAATGCTTCGACTATGGCGAAAGCCCGACGATAGGTCGGGTTGGCCCACAGGTTCCCCAAGGGCTTACGGTGGAGGTACGGCAAACAATCTCGTTTGTTTGATGAAATTCTTCGGCTCATTTCCACCCATGGCGAATAGCCAACTCTACCTATACGCGAGCATATGCTCGGAGAAAGGGCAGGTCCTTGAGGCAAAACTGTTGTGAAACGTTCACAACCAAACTGCCCATCATGATGATAATAAAAAGCTAATTACATCGCATTCCGGAAGCGTTCGGTGTCCCATGGAGATACGACCGGAAATCACGTCTAGCACCAAATAAAGCTACTAATAGGTGGTACCGGGTGACGCATATTAATAATTAAACCGAAGAATAATAGATCGTTCGTTAGGGTGAAATATAATTGCATCTTTTTCAACCACGCTACAGACTAGACATGCTCCAAAAGCATTAACGGTCCGGGGCTCCACCCCGGTATAGAACGCATTCGTCATTCATAACCGCGGACGTCAGGAATTCAATGAACATCGACCAGAGTGTCCATGTACAATAAAGATCCAGATGTACGGGCTACAGATCCCACCAAGTTCATTACGATAGGGCACATAATTAATTCCAACATTTTTGTCCCTGCAGACAGCATTGCAGCAAGAAGAATGGTCTCAAATACGCCTAGAAGGCTATTGGAAGCGAATGTCCTTTATTGTGAAGCATTTTTATTTTGTTCTCCCTCCCATATATGTATGAACGTAAGCAGTAGTGTAGGATCGATTTTTCACAAACTCGGATTTCCCGGAATCGACAAACAGAAGTCACTGGAAAAATCGCGACTGCATACAGCGACTGAGATCGTGTCGGTAAAACTGGATTGCAGGAAGTAAACCGGAAGCAGTCCAACAAAGCTCCAGACCAGGAGTGGAGGAGCAAATGGAGGAGTAACTTTGAACGAATCATAAACTTGCTAAAGCCCACAAATGAAACGGATATGATGAGGAGAGTAGGGAAAACAAATTAAAAAGGCTTCGGGCGTGTAGTGGGAGAGAACAAAGGCCGGGATGTAGATGAATAAAAAAAAAAAGATTAATACATGTTTCTAGAGGATACGTTTTCCTGTTCCTATCATAAACCAATTCTAATTTTGCCTAGCTCTTCCAGCTACCTTACGCGTGCCATACTCCAGAACTATGACAGACTAAGCATTGATGGTGGGTGTCAGTCTGGGCCGAGATTAGTTCCCGACGGCTATATGGAAAACAAGTCAAGAATGAGTGCCGAGTGTACACAATTACCGGGCACTCTTCGGGGATACTAAAAGCGTAGGTAAGTGCAGTATATTTATAGCAAAAGTGTCTGTTTTCCCGACGCGGAGCAGACCCTTTTGGGACCGTACAACGGATCAAGCGGGAAGGGCAATTTAAATGTGGACGATTCTCTCATTGACCGGCCAATGCCTCTTGCTACATTTCAATGGATTTGTTACCCCCTTAGATGCTTCTGCTATTGCAATGGTGCATTACAAGCGCTATGAATGGAAAAGCGAGTTTTCCTCGTTAATTGGCTATTTTCTATTTGTATAGAGCGAAGAATATCACATGCAGGACGCACAGACACAAGAGCATTGTGAGAAAAATACTTCAAGCATACTTTAGCTCTGGACTGCTTTTTAATTTCTCTAGCAACGTAATAATTCAATAAATATGAGTCGAGTCTTTAGTACTTGCCATTCAACAGACTTCTTCTCAACAAGTCTGAAGGGAACAAATGCTGTAAACAACGTGCTAACCATATTAGGAATAAGACCCTGTAGCAGAGATCACAGTGGCACCATGTTAAAGGCAAATCCTGTGCGAAATGTTACCTGTAGTAGTGATAAATTTAATTATTATTATTATTACTCCTAAATTGCCATACCTTAAGAGCCTGAACAAATATTAAGTTCATCTTGTAAGCAAGTGATGACATGTACGATTTTATAACATATGATTGAACATATTCCAGCTTTAGACATATCAAATTGAATGACATTCATTATTAGAATTGAGTTAAAACTCTCAGAGCATACCATACGTTCATTCAAGGTTAATATCATTGGTCGATCATGTTACAAGAATGACGTAGGTTCTTTCATTTTTGGGTCGTCTGCAATGTTTTGAGGATTCAACATATTCTACGTTTGGCGACACCGACGATCGACAACGTTTTCATATTTTTCTCGAACTTCCAAGCCTTCCGTCGGTGGTATGGTTTAAACTTTCATTCCGCTTAGAGTTTTGTAAACAACCCCTGGGATTCAATTTACTACAAAAATGAAAGCCAATGAAACACGGTTTAAATACAGAATTTTTGTATTAGTTTCTATCATTTGCATGCGATGAATACATTGACAGCTCATAAGTCATAAATGCATTAAAATGAAATATAAAAACGTAACTTTGATAGCTATCGCAGTTGTTTCTCACATTGAAGTTGTTCATCCATAGCGGATACATTTGCACGGATATCTTAAACCGACCAACAACTCCTTTGTCTGTAAAGAAATATCGATGAGTCACACATTCATGGAGTAAACATGCTATTCTATGATTCATCTCTCCTCCCAATCCAACCGTATGAACACATGCTCTTGGTGGTGCAGATAAATGTGGTGTACGAAAGTTTACAAAATATGCCAATTAGCTAAAATCAACAATTGAAAAACTGTTTAGAACTAAAGTTTAAGCGCTCTTGCAAAAAGAAAACATTTCCATTTCGCCTTCCATCAACAAGTCGCAATAATTGTGCCCTATCAATGTCAATGCACGTCATTTGAGCAAGGTACAGAAATTGCGCCACTTACGTCGATCGAGCGCAGGGTTAAGGGACGGAAGCGGCTGAAGAAGGAAGACAAAATGTCAAATCCAAATTTTACGGTTTCTATTTTTTTTTTGTTCCAAACGCAACAGTTGTGTGTTATTTTTGTGTCAATGTTTACCGCTACGAAATCAGCGGTTTGTGCAAAAATTTGTCAACGGTTTTGAGTACCTTGACATGTCACTTGTGGTGGTGTTATATTTCTCCTTAAAAAAAATCCAGACCGCAAAAACCTCACACATTTTTTTAAATTGTCTCTTAATTTTTTTCTTCTAAAAGTTGCTAATTGAGCAACGAAAATTGATACAGAATTATGTTACGAATCGGAACATCAAGTTACGAAATATTTTACTTATCATTTAATACAAACCAACCAATCTTACGAACGACTACACACCACCTGCCTATACGCTCACGTTGACAGCTCGTTCAAGTTCTGCATAATCAGTTGGCGTAGGTAGTTACCTAGTACATGTTTTTTTTAAACATTTTTTGTCCATTTGAACCGACCATTGCTGTGGTAGCATTTAGAGGGTTTAGGAGTTTTTTTTTCTTCCTTCTGGTTTGCTACAAAAATAAACACTTCGAACGGTGCCGAAACGGTAGAGGAAAAGCGAGGAAAACACATCAATCGTTGAAAATGTGTTTATCAGCTGTTTGGACACGGTAAATACTTGATGAAGGCAAATAGCAAAACTCATTTGATGGATTTGATTCAAACCAATTCTATCACGGTAGCACACCGCTCAACGGTGTGGAGCTGTATTTTTTTTTCTTGAATGGCTCGTTGAAATATTTTTAAAACAATATTAGACCCATCAGCAGGCAAGGCCAACATCTAACCTGACGCGGACGGACGAGAAGGTGAAGAATACCCGTCGATCAGTTATGATGTTATCAATTATGGAGGGTTGGAACAGAACTACCCCAACCGGACAGCGGGCTGGCGTTGAATGCAACCACTTTCAAACACGACCACAATTTCAATGGCCAGTTTATACGAACATGAAACGTGTATGATACGTTGAAGAGGGTTAACAATTTATGCAAATTGCATAACTGTTAAAAAAACAGGAAGTTACAAAAATAAATAGAATCTGACTTATTTCACTTGAAATCCACACATACATAATCGAAAGAATCTTAATTAAATTGTTAAGCTAAAAGTTTTTTATTTAGTTATTTTTATTCCGTTACTCCTGACCACAAAACGTCACACGTATTGAGCTATAAATCTGAGCTCAATAATTGTGAAATTCGTCTGCATACTAATGAAGTTATGGATAGAAAAAGAAGCAGAATGAAAATAGAACGGAAAACGTAATGAAATTAGAAAGCAACTGACATACATAGCATATGATGGATTTATTCGCCAGTTCATCTCCAGCTATGTTCCTTTTTTTTCTGTTCGTATCGATCAAAAAGAAAACAGATATCGCAGATGAAAATTAAAAACATCGAGAAATTCAAGCATTTCTAACGAACTAATTGTTTTTATATGTATTTTGTAATTTGCTCAATTTCATTATCGTTTAAGCAGAATTTATAAATTCGTTTTAAAGGTCAACTAATATTAGTAATTTGTACAAAAAAAAACAAACTTTATATTGCATAAATTTTCCAAAAAAACAGTACAACTGTTCTTTCACTGAGAAGGTCGAACCGACGGCGTACGTTACGTGATTAATCAAAGCATCTTAACTTTCTCGGAATGTACCACTCGAGTGCCTCATTCTTCGATCACCTTTATTTAAAGACCAATGATCAATCACCATCTCTTCGGAAGGAGAGAGTCCAGTTTAGCGTTCCTGTGCGCCTCCCAACAATCCCATGCCGAATGGCTTCCGGTGCTTATGTAATTCAATTTTCCTCAAGATTGGATTTTGCCCAGCAATGGACATGAAATGTACTGTTCAATCTGGAAAAGTTCGAACGGTGACCTTAGCCGGGTCTTCCTTCCTTCAATTTATCACAAGATATTCTATACACCGAGCGGAACCAGTGCTTTGTCAGAACCGAATAAAAAGAAAGAAAATGCCAACCACTGAAAGGAATACAATCCTAATACGAGAACTTTGAGTAAATTTGACAAATTGTTCCCGAATTGTTACGTCAAAGTGGTGTCTCTTTTATAATTTAAATCGATTATCTATTTTTTTTTCCTTTAGTTTACTAAATTCTACCGAGGAAGGATGAAAAAAAAATGCCGCTGATTGCTGCTAAATGTTGAATCAATTTGCAGAATTAACAAAAAAAAATAAACGCCCAACATACCACTGACACGGAAATGAGTTTTCAACAAGCGATTCATGTTCCAATGCTCTACGAATTCATTTGCCGGTGGGACAATCAAAGGGACCGGAGTTCTGACATTTCAACAAATGCAGTTACATTAGCTACTGTCTGTCTGATTTTTGATTCTAGGTTTTCTCTTTCTGCGTGCTCGAAAACGGTTATAAGATAGGGATAAAGAGAACAGAAGAGATTGAAATATTTCCTGTTGGAACTACAGGTCCAATGAGTACAAAATTCTCCGGTTGTCGCTCATGATACTCTATCACTTGAGAATAAATTATCATTCGACTCATGCATTTAATTACTTATAGATTTTTGTTCCTATTGAAAT